>JAAAKM020000498.1:5908430-5920143 GCA_010016025.2 Alatinidae sp. Z8VKAUB7J3
ATCATCATCATCATCATCATCATCATCATCATCATCATCATCATCGTAATAATAATAATAACAATAATAACAATAATAATAGAAAACCTTGTCTGATGAAAACCAGTTCTCGCTTATTCACTTTGTAACTCTGTAAATTATGGCGGGATAATTATCGGTGACAATGGAGTGAATTGACAGTCCGGATGACCTGACAGGCCATTCTCACCTAATGGACAAATGGAACTTTTTGTATAAAGCACTTGTATAATCAGCTGAAGTGCAACTGAGAGACACACTTGTGCGGAAATTTTAAAAAGCAAAGCTGTTTAGCTTTGACACTTACCTGAGACTTGTGAATGCTGACAGCCCAAGCTAGAGCCAGAGGAAGCTGAGTACGCGAGGCAACAACTTTACCCGCCACTTCAATGGTAGACTGCTCACGTGTGATCAGTATCTCGCTTTCAGTAACAAATCTACGAGATAAGTCACGGTCAAGACACATATTATGACATGACATACACCAAATACATGTTTGCCTTGCTAACCAAATTCAATCAACACAATTACACTTTATATATTATTTATGGCTTACTTCTTCGGGCCCATAAAATGCATTTGGCACAAAGTGACCACATGGTTTGGGGGAATCTTAGGGTATTTAAGGGGTTTCTTCGCTAAGACTTTTTAATTTCTACAGCGGCGAATCAATGGATTATTGGATAATCAGAAATTCCTACATTTTACGCATTATCTGGAAAAATCATTGTCTTCGAGGGATAAATTTTCGAAAGACAGATCAGTTCGAGTATAAATTGGAATATTTTCATATAACACTTGGCTCATGGTAGCCAAAAATATATTGAAAAAAAAAACTTGAGTGAAGGCATAAAACAGGATAAAATGTCAACGAATTATTCATGGAAGTTATAGAACGTGCACATTTTGTGTCTATGCTGCAATCTTTATATAGAGAAGGCTTTTCTAAATCGGTACTCTGCATTTGCATTGACCAAATCTGTATTCCGCCATTTCCTAACGCATGTGTAATTCAAGTACGGTACAATAAGGTTCACGTTTCTCCTAATAAGCAACTCCATTTTCGGGGTCAGGCCTCGAGTTGATTAGCAATTTTCCAAAATCAGACCTGGAGTTGCTTAAGTAGTTGCTTAGGTATCACTACAGGTTATCGTCGAATTTCGTTGTGTTGTAAATGATGAAATACCAAATAATGGTTGGATCCTTGATCTCTTTGCTTGACACATTATCAACAGTTTTGAATAGAACTCTAGAGAAATAGAAAAGAAATAGGCCTCTCTGCGCCATGTGACGTGAGGCTGGTCTCCAATTGCGTAGAGCTGGATTTCGATGTCCACCGGTGGATGAATGGGAGCTAATGTGGCGACTAGAGAAGTAAAAGTGCGTTAACATCGGAGGTCGCCTAGCTAAGTTGGTAGAGGTCACGCCGCGAAAGCGTGGGTCACGGGTTCGATCCCCGGTGGTGACATACTTTTCCTAGTGTTCTATTCAAAACTAAAATTTCAAATCCTCTCTTCTCGATGATATTATCAACAGTGTGATATTTGTTGTATATCAACAGTTTGTAATCAATTCTTAATGAAAAACGTTTCTTGATTTGTTTTTCAGGGTTTTTAAAAAATTGTCCCTCCTGAATTTGAGGCCTCGAGTTGCTTAGCTTGTTCCATAGATTTTGGACCAAATCGAGGCCTCACACCTAAGGAAGTGAGTTGCTTATAAAAAACACACGTGTACGGTAACAGCCACGGAAAGGAAGGGCAGAAGCAAGAAAATTGGTATCAATGACTGCAGGTCTTTTCTTGCCTTTTAAAGAATCTTTCCGAACTACAAACACTCGCCAAAAACGAAGCAGTCATTGAATTTCTGAGCTGTTTAAATTAGACTCTACTAACAAACTTATTATTTTAATATCTCTTGTTTTCTATTTACAGAGTCTTTAAGTTTACAACAGATGAGTGAATGTAGAAGAATGTACTCGATTTGTTGGAACTATAGACGTTTCAAGCATGAAGACGAAACATTCTCACAGGAAATGCCGATCACAGGAGCACCAACAATGGAATTTTTTCACCGGTATGTCTCTTTTCTATTAGGGGCTGTGAATGGGGTGTTTGCCCTCGGTAATAAATTGGACCCCTAGGCGGGCTTCACTTTACATGCGCAGACTTGGATTTGATATTTGATCGTAGAGTGCTGAAACCAAGCGTTATGATAGATAATTAAGATCCAACGAGGAGGCTCTGTGAACCGTGGAGATTTAGGCAATGAAACGTGCACTGTAGCGATAAATTTGAAGGTAAAGATTCCGTTATATAGACATTCAAATGAAACCCCTACCGCCAACTTGTCAAAGTCTTCACGATTGATTCAGCTATTTTTGCTTCATTTTGCGATAGGTTAAGCCTACTTTCAAGCTGTAATAATTAGATATGCAACCATATTCCTAGTGTTGCGTATCGCCCATAATGCCAACCAGGGGCTAATTTGGTGGTAGAAACATGGCGCGTATTAAGAGTCCAAAGCAAACTTCAATTTGGTGTGACCTCTTTTCTGTAATGTCCTAAACCGCATACTTGTATTCTAGATTCTGCTTTTCCAAATGCTAAAATGATGGCAATCTATGCTTTCCTCCCACAATGAACTGTTGATCCTCATTCACAGCCAACGTTGTAAAAGTTCAGAGCCGACTCCATTCTTCTGGACTTTTAACAGTTAAATTTAACTATATATAAAATTTGATAATAACATTAAATGTTGCATACACCACAGGAAATTAAATACAGTATACGATGAAATACTTGGAAAGGATTAGTGAAAAGAAGCCTGATCTATGAATCCATTATCTAAGTTAAACTTTATCCCTTAACGTGTTTCGATATAGGTACAACTACACGCATGTTTTGCAAAGAGCTAAGAAATAAACTATTGCAGCCGCGCCCCTGCTTATGTCTAATAAACTACTGTAATAAAACACGAGGTATCATGATACATGGAAATGAAACATATCCAAATCTTCTGATTACTGACCTGACAACTGGGTACTTTGGCTGTACACTGAAACTTGTTTCAGGCTTCATCTCCATTTCCGAACTTGGAAACTTGTATTCCTAAATGGAAGAAACAAGGTTGGGTAAGATTGAATGTCTTGCGCAGCCATGCACCTTGACTTTTGAAATACTTAAATACAAATGCTTAAAGTAGTACAATTAAATGTTGCTTACTGACTGACTTAAACGACCAAGGGACCAAGGAAACTGATTTAAGTAAACAAGTACCCGAGTAAGAGAGGCCTCAATTTACGTGAAGATTGTTAGTGAAGATTTAAGTAGGCTGAAAAACCGTTCGAGTTACTGAATGTTCAAGTAATCAGGGCATCGAGTTATCAGGATTACACTGTACTTGGATTACCATTAAAGCACATACTAGACAACTGTTCCAAAGATAAATACAATTTTTATAAGCAACTTAGTGGTTAGGTTAGATCTCGAGTAATTTTCACAATAAACTCATTACTGAAGTTGCTTAACTGGTTGCTTATCCTATGTACAGGAGTTTTGGCCATAAAACATAAAATAGGTAGCATTATGGTGACTAGGGGTCATAGAACCAATAATTTTGCGCTGTCTAGGGGATAGACTAAGGTCAGGGTAAATCTAGAGTATACTTTGTGGGAGCATGCATTTTACTTACACATATACACTATAAAATGCACTATCAAGATTTTCAGATTGTTTACACAATAGCCTTAGTTCTGGATTTCCTTAAAATGTATTCAGCTTTGAGTTTATAAAGGAGTTGCTGTTTCCAAAAAATCGTGCAATTTGAACAAGACCAAAATCCAACTTACCTCCTCTGACATGAACCCTGTAATTACGCCCCTAGAAAACAAAAATAATATTGGTCATTGCTAACACAGAAAAACCAAATGATATACAATAAAATGGAGCCAATATTTGCGTGAAACTCTACAATTGCCAGTATGAAGCTTAAGAAAGTATTATAAGTCAAGCTCAAACTTTTGCCTTTAATTGACAATTTAATTTTTATACATATTTATCCCAAATCGTATCTGATACCCGCAACCACTTGAAGGAAATTGTAATATGTATGCAATAGCCAATTAATTTTCCTATCAATGAAATTTATCAAAAGTACTCACCAGCCCCTCTTATTTGGTACACCTCTTCAATGACGCCCAGAAGATTAGTTTGTTGTCGTTCGTTTGGAACTACATTTATTTGTATGCTAAAGTATTAGAGCTTAAAGCAAACCTCACATAAGGCTGCAAGTATACAATGTATGAATTTCTGTGACTTCTGATTCATTGTAACACGATTTTACCATGCGATCCTCACATCTTGCATTTGCTCCCGGCTATTTCCCCAAGCTGTATGGTGAATACGCCTGTAGTAACGAACGCCATGGTTAAGGCAGAAGACATGGAATTGAGAAAACTATATTATGTGATCGTCAAAAGGAAAATTACCTTGCACCATTCACCAGTCCCGAGGCAACACTAAGATTTGTCAGGAGCATAACTTGTGCACCAATACGAAGTTCCAGGACTAGGGATAAAAAAGGAGAAGTATTACGTTTCAAACTATTAACCTGAACAAAGGCTCCTTACAGCGATACCTCGTTAAGACAGTGACACGCTGGGCAAGCTGTTAATTTATACCATTACTCACAAAAACATCGAAACTCCAAATAAACAGTAAAACCATGGGTCAGTAAAACAAGATAACTAATACATCACGGGTAGCTGGAGTGTCCAAGGGTGACATCCCTCAATTTCGGCTCCCAGGCGGCGAAACAAGACACGAGGAGCGCTCAACGGCCCGGTAAGGCTGCCTAGTAAAGCAGCTTCTAACAGATTACGAGAAACCTCTGTAATCAATGAAAAGAGAATCTGGGTTACCTCACGAGCCTCACGGCTGAAAAGTGATGAAAACAGTCTTAAGCACGTCCTTTAGAGACTTATTGATTGCTTATCCCTGTATAATACCAACACATTACATAACAGCCTTATACCTCAGACCTTAATTAGAGTGTAGGCATCAACTACCGGATGTTCGACTGATAACAAAAACGACGTGCGATGTAAAAACAAACTTTGGACAGCTGCTTTTTCATATATTTACCTAGTTTGAACTTTTTTTTTTGGACTTTGCTCCTCACAAAAAAATTTCCACGTGGATGTGAAATCTCCCAAGATATTGCCGTATCACTCAACTGCATAATAAAAAACTAGCAACACTTCTTTAGCATTAGCTGGGAATAAATTCAAAACACAAACTTTCCACAAAATACTGTTGATGTAAGACGAGTACAGTTCAATTTGTTCATTACAAGCAGAAAGGTCTTGTGCTCCTTACATACTTCACTCAGGGAATGAATAACAGTATTTGTATAGATTAGGGTCGGCGTGTCTAGGGCGTTTTTGCAGGGGGAGGGGCGCTTCTAACTAGAAGAAAGGTAATAAACCGTCATATAACTCACCTGAAACTATGTCTCAGAATAACACCTACTGCTTAGTACCCAAAAATGTGACATAAATTATATCAGTTTTTATACCAATGAAATTAAATCTTTGTTAAATCTGTCATATCTATATGACTTACGGTACGTTAGTAATGTTTAATTTAGAAGATGGCAATGCTACGATATGTTAATTCCATGTCAAGTCGAGTCATATTATTCAAATATTACTTTCCATTACGTTACATTATCTTATGTCATATGACGTTATGTCCTATGACGTTTCTACACTTCATGTTACCGTAAATTCTGTTAAGTTATATTTAGTTGTTGTGTTATGTTACGTTGTGTTACATTGGGTTATTTTACGTTATGTTATGTCACTTTATGTTATGTTTCTATGTTTTACGTTACTTCATGTTATAACTGATACTTTGTTATGATATGTTACGTTACCTTAAGATAAGTCACTTTACGTTATGTTATTTTACATTACGTTACGTTGCATGACGTTATGTCCTATGACGTTTCTATACGTTATGCTACCGTAAATTCTGTTAAGTTATATTTAGTTGTTGTGTTATGTTACGTTGTGTTATATTGGGTTATTTTACGTTATGTTATGTCACTTTATGTTATGTTTCTATGTTTTACGTTACTTCATGTTATAACTGATACTTTGTTATGATATGTTACGTTACCTTAAGATAAGTCACTTTACGTTATGTTATTTTACATTACGTTACGTTGCATGACGTTATGTCCTATGACGTTTCTATACGTTATGCTACCGTAAATTCTGTTAAGTTATATTTAGTTGTTGTGTTATGTTACGTTGTGTTATATTGGGTTATTTTACGTTACGTTATGTCACTTTATGACATGTTACTATGATTTACGTCACCTCGTGTTATACTACCGTATGCAATGTTAACTTATATTTTGTTGTGATGTATTACCTTACCTTATGATAAGTCACTTTTCGTTGTTATTTCTATTTCTATTTTCATTTATTTGTTACAAAGTGTTACGTTACTTTCCGTTATGTGGTGTTGTGGTATCTTGTGTTATCCTACGTACGCAAAAGGTGACGTTTTCCCATTAACAAACATACTTTTTTAACATCTTGTATGAAATAACCAGGAAAACAAAAAATTGTGGAAATACCTTTTACATATCGCGAATGTCTGTCCAACTGCTCAACGTACTCAGGCATCCCAGTGTCAAAGCTGAAACAGGTACGTAACAAAAACATTAGTAAGCGGGTATTAACTCAGCTTGTATAAGTTGCTTTGTACTTCTCACTGTCAGGAACTAATGCGATGCCAACCTTAAGTGTGCAACTTAAGTAGGTACATAGAAGTCTTCAAGACACGATGCCTATCATGACGTCAACAACGGCCCTGCCGTTATTTGAACTCTGACCCTCTGGCATCAATTTCTCTGCATAAATATTAAAATTTGAGGCACTCGGTTTTTACTGACAAAAGTAAAAGCCCTAATCCTTTAGCACAAGGGGAATTGGGACGGAAACAACTTTCAACACTTCAACAACATTACATTCAAATCACGCGACCATTTCTTCTTGCGAGTGTCCCATTTACACTGAACACTAACTACATTCTATACTATTCCTAACTATCACAATACAGCTTCTTCGCCATAAGTGCCTCACCATGCTGCACAACGTATATACTATACGACCCACATCAATCTATTATACGCCCATTCTATGTACTCAGTGCGTACAGACTGTAAGAATCTAGAAAATAAATTCAACTAACCTTTCATATCTAACATTAGGCCCAGGTAACCTCAAAAGCTGAATGGA
Organism: Alatinidae sp. Z8VKAUB7J3; assembly: GCA_010016025.2. Classification (NCBI taxonomy): domain Eukaryota; kingdom Metazoa; phylum Cnidaria; class Cubozoa; order Carybdeida; family Alatinidae; species Alatinidae sp. Z8VKAUB7J3. The sequence goes on from JAAAKM020000498.1 coordinate 5,915,758, forward strand.
AAAACAGCAAAAATCTTACGGTTATGTACGACATGATCAAAAATTAGAAAACCTGTAGAACTATGGCATGTTAAAAAAAGAAGATGACCCACGCAACGTAGATGCCAATTTTCATGACTCCCATCAGTTCGGCTCGATGCTGTTAGGCTAAAGCAACAATCTACGATTAGTGCTTGGTCACTCTGTAAACACATATGGGCAAAACAGTAGATACTATCTAATGGGCAATGAGACCGGACCTGAAAGGTTAGTTACAAAAAGAGACACTGCATATGAAAGAACGCTAATCAAACGGCTGTCCTTTGTCCACAAGTAATGTGCTTTCCAGCTCTGACAACAATACAACGCCGAATTCGTGAAATAACACGCAAAATAAATTAGGGTTATGTACTTTTAGTATGTATATCAATGCCACTTGATCATAATTTTCTTATTGTAATAAATCCTGGAGAGGCCTTTGTCTGGGCTTTCTTCAGGGAGTACATAAACACGCCTTCTTTAAGGTAGTTTTATCAGTAATCAAAATTTGTAAGAAGCTCGGAATTGCAAATCAACTTTTTTTAAGTTAAGTGCCGACCATCACAATTTTTACTGTGTCCGCCTACAAATGATCACTAATATTTAGACCGCACTTTCCAGCCATTGCAACCCATAACGGCGATACTTATCTCAGCAGGGTTTAAACGAGACCAACCAAAAATGTTATCACACCTACGTTTTGATCATAATTGCAGACCACATTTCTTAAAAAATCTTCCCATTTTCGTCATACATAGGCTGATATTAATTAAACAACTAACACGTTTACAGGCGATTCTTTAAGGCTTCACCGGCCTAAGTATATATGCAGGGGTAGAAATAAGGGAATTTAATCGAACCGGCTGTTTGGAAGCGAGCGAAGCGAGCTATACGAGAGGAAGGCGTGGAGCGCCTGGAGCGAGTACATTCATCTGGGGTCTGGTGGGCGCTTTAAGCCCCCTAGCGGTGCCGGTACCGCAATTTTCGATTTCGGTGGATTATTTAGCCCAAGATGCCTATTTCCCGGCCCATTCTCAGCGATTTCATTGCCTCTTAACAAATGCATTATGGAGAGAAATGTGATTAACTTTCATCCATGATGAACGGGAATGCCCAGCTCATTAAAATTTCTATCCATAAATAAAAAAAATTGATTAATTTTCATACCCAATGTAATTTCGAGCCGGCTTTTTTCAGAAATTTAATACCTTGTTGAACCGGCTAAACAACTATTTGAGCCGGTTTTAGCCGGAGCCGGACGGTTATTTCGACCCCTGATATGCCACTTATTGTAACATGCTAAACTTCAAGGAGTATCCTGTGCTAGGATTTGAGGGGGAAAACATCACAAGGAAGCAACAGAAGTTTCAAATGGCTTTAGAATATGTGCTTTACCTCTGACTCATTCTTGCTTTCACAAGAAGCACGATGTGGGAACAACAGAGTGGGCTTGATACCATCCTTTGTATCGAACACGGTCAACTTGCACTTTTCAAGGGTGTCTTCGTCCTCGTCAAGTACATTGCCGTAGCGTATACGGTTCAGTAGTTGCACAAAAAATTCATCCCTTTGTCTGAAAACTTGCCTAAGTGCCACAGTAACATTTACACAGCGCCGCCATGCTTCAGTTTCAAAACAGAATAAACTGTTTTCGCCATTCTGGTTCACAGGTGGTAACTGGAAGAAATCTCTGTGAAGGAGAACAAATAGAGGATCCATTATATCGTAAGGAGGCGGTAGGACTATTTTGAAGCGTTTAACAGAAGATAGTAATGCTTATCCACAAGTATGCAAATTCTCAAACTTGCATATTAATGTCACTTCTTTCATGGCGTATAAGTGATACTTTTATGCAAGATCGGTTCATTGCAGTCAAACCTCTCTTTATGAAGCTCTACTTTTCGCTGTAACGAATTTATTATGTAAATATGGTTAAAAATCTACGTCGCTTAACACAATAACATGACTCCAATATTCTTGCACATCAAACAGTACATTTGCCCTATTTGTTTCAACATACAATTAGGGCAGTGGTTAATGGCAATGTGATTCCCAAATCACATGGTGATATTCTTGGCTAGAGCACATCAAGGGAATTAGACAAGGGGTTCTTCTTTCAACATTTTTGCTTAACATGTGAACTGTACTTCTTTTGCAACACGCTCTTGAGGGTTTGGAGGGTACCATTTTCGTAGTACCATTTCTCAACCAACATGCAGTGCACATCTGCCACAATTCACTCGGGGCGCCAATCAGTGAACCCCTGCATAATCCTATTTAATGGTACACGTGAATGCTATGCTATACTTTAAATTTTATGTCAGGTGAATAGTTCTAGGAGAAAAATAATAAACATGAAGACGGGGATCCTGAAAATCTCTGTGAAAATCTTGCTAGGCCCTAAACCTAAAATTGTTAGTTGCTCTGAGACTAAGCTATAACTGCAGAAGCAGTAAAACGTTTTCAATCCACAGCACCCCACTGATTATCAAACATTTCCTACTTGGCAACACTACATAGTCGCCAAGTATGGTATATACTTGAGGGAACTCTACAATTACACTGTCTAGCCACCTGCTTGCTACTTTCTATCCCGCCACGCCATCACTAAGCCCTGCTAAACATTGTATATTTCTAGAAATACATTATTTAAACGCCATGCAGTACATACCCACATAGGATTAACTGAATTCCTCCAAATGGTTTGTTTATACCTCTAACTTGTCGCGCAATTGCCTCTAGCTTTGTGAAAAGTTCTCCAGATATCATTGAAATTTCATCAATAATTAAGCTCCTACGTGAAGGGAAAGTAATTGGAAAATTAAACAGATTGGTAGTTACGGACCAAAGGAGGTGAGGGCACGGAGATCTATATTCACAACATGTTTCTAAGGTGGATCTTTAGCATCAGGCTGTGATTTTTGCAGCAGTACCAGCATTAATAGGATTGAGATTAAATGTCTCCCAGTTTTGGGGCATGATGTCTCTCCTCACCAAACATTTCATCAGTATAAACTGATCAGTTTAAGTGATCGTGTATTTGAACCTTTGAGCTGTTGCTAAACAGCAAACCATGAACATAATATAGCAGAGAAACACTGTTTTCACCCTCTATTTCATCATTACCTCTCATCAGAATAATTAGATGTTCTTAAAAATGTTAGAAGTCTTAAACAGAAATGTTGTGGAATCTAAACCACCGGTACATAATTTTTCAGTCCACTTCCACTGGCCCTTGTAAACGTAGCATAATTGCAAGCCAAATATCTTTTTAAAGACAACAATAAACAGATGTGAATCTGTGGTTTTTACTTTAAGTAAGCTTTAAATAAATGATGACAAAAATTTTGTTATAACAAGCACTGTGCAATTTATTTTGAATGGTTCTTAGAGGCAAAAAAAAGCCCATAGGCGTCATTTTAGATGTCTCTGATTGGTAGTATAAACATTTAGTATCAAAAGCACTCACTGCTCAAAAGTATCACAATAATACCATTTCTTCAGATATAGAAACCATTTCTTCACATATAGAAACTCACAATTTATACCTTTAGCCAGTTATTTTGACACAGTGAAACAGGTACTTGGAGTTATCACACCTAGTTACTAATACGTTCTGTCACAGTTGTGTATAATAAAAGACAACAGTTCTCTCTTTTCTTAGACCTATGTAATTTTAGTTCTTGTGCAAGTTTGTAAAGCATTAAAAACGTATACCAGGTAATTCAAGTGCCCTGAGCATAAGCCTTTTTGTCAAACACTGAAAACATTCTGTTGCTGGTTTTCCCCATAATGGTAACATCAGATACACAAACATAACGTTCAACGTTGTTAAGAGCAGCCAATATACTGTAACAAAACTTACTGGCACCCGATCCACCTTTGTCTTGCATGTCTTCTCTGTCTTACAATCTTGCTTACTAAGATGTCAACACTTTCCCTGCCAAGGCCAATACCTGCAAAACTAGAAATGCAGAAAATGACTTAGGAACACTTAAATGTTAAGCAGGGCAGGAAACTTGTTAAACTTGTTATGTACACTGCAGTTGTCTGTAAAATAAAATCAAGTCACATTTTACACATGTTCTCAGTACATATGTTGTTATATTAGGGGGAACTAAAGCTCCCATTGTATGACACAATACGGCACAAAAACTTATAATGGAGGTAAAAAAAAAGCATGTTTAAAGGTTTCTATTATACTAAAAAATATTATGAAGAAGAGTGTGCTGTGACACTTCGATTATGCATAGTGTTCCGTAAATTGATTTCATGCCTTTGTTATTTTTAATGTTTCTTGCTTCTGGCCCGTAAAAAGTGAAAAGTAAGATTTCTACAACATACAACTTCATTCCTGAAAATTTCTGC
>JAAAKM020000498.1:5922228-5996429 GCA_010016025.2 Alatinidae sp. Z8VKAUB7J3
TAGTATTCTGAGAAAGGTCTACTTTCCAACATTTCTTACTCATAACAAATGCATAGATATTGGAGGTGGTTTTGTAAACATCCTAGCCTTGTTACTTGGCTATTAAAGAGCAATTGGTCAGCTTCCTAAAACATTTCTGAATTGCATGTATGGTATTACTAACCTCTATTCAGGCATTAAATTTGGAAATGATGTAACAGTTCAGTTGCCTTTTAGTGGCTCCGAGTAACTTTCACTTTAAGTTTGTGGCAGGTATTTACTGATTTTGGCCAACATCTGTTTATTGAAGTGTTTTAAAAAGCAGAAAACAAGGCAACTAAAACCTCCCATTGACTCACAAAGTACAGTACATATGCACTTACTGTTTAGCTCTAACAGCTTCAATTGCCCTGAGCTGATCATCTGAAAGGTGAACTAAAGAGAAAAAACCCCAAATATATGGTATGTTAAACTGTTTCCATACATTAACCATACACACTCAAACAATGTAAACACCCTATCTAATTAAATTATGAAAATTAATCTGAACATATAATTAATGAACCCTTCCTCCACCATAGCATCGAAAAAAATGTAGGTAAAGTGCTGGATCTAAAGAAATGTATCATCAGTGCCCAAGGTACCTGCACCCTCCTAGTTTGGACCCCCCAGGCAGGTGGGGGTTCCAGCATTTTAAAAAATTTTGTCTAGGTGGGGGTTGGCTTGACCCTACTTTACAGGTGGGGTGGTCTCTAAGGTGGGGGTTGATATTTGCAGGTGGGGATTGTCAACCACTTTATATAAATTAAATTTTGTAAACAGTGGAATCCACTTTAAATTAAAAGTTGTATTAGTGATTCTGCTTCACCTGTGCTCCCAAGAAGGTGGGCATTTTTGGTGTTTTTCTTCAAGGCAGTGGCATTGTAAAACCTTTCAAGTGATGAAATGAAGTGGCATTGTGTAACCTTTCAAGTGATGAAATGTTTCAATACGGGAACTCTAAATTAGTGTTCCGTATTTATATTATTGGTGGGAAGTGGTGATTTGAACTTTTGGAAATTTATGCGAAAAAATGTCTTCCAGGTGGGGGTTGCCCTTGTGAGTTCTAGGTGGGGTCCGGACCCACTTGCAAACTAGGACCCTAACAGATGGAGCCTGAGCTACCCATGTGCTCACGCCATATTGAACATGTCTGTTCTAGGCCAATAGTCCCGGCGAGCTATTGAGGGCTAAGCCCCCAATTTACGACCCCTCCTCACATGTATATGCCAAGACTCAACGTGTGTAGATTAGGCTTTATTGAATTTCCAACACTGACAGGCTGGCCTGGTTTGTTCCCACTGTTAAGTGATGAGGGACCTTTAAAGATTATATCTATAACTTATAAGTTTAAAAGGTCCTTTAAATGTTATATATCTTATAAGGGTGTTACAGTTCCAGCTTTGCCATGATGCACTAATTTAAACAATTGCTACAACTAATTATGGGGCAGACCATCGTTGGGAAATGGTTCAGGAAAACAACAAAATCATCGACTTTGGGCACATGCACTTATCCCACCCCTCCCCTTTTTAGTGGATTTCATAAATTTCATAAACCCCGTCCTTCTCATTCCGTCTTCATTCAGTCTCACATGGAAAACAAGGGGCTTGGAAGTGCCACGCATTTGGTGAGACTTCCCCGCCCCTGTTAATGAACAAATAAATTGCGCGGGAAAGTAGAGTGTCATAGGAAGTCACAGGGGCAAGGGCGATTTTAATTGTATCTTTACTTCTTCTGTCGCGAAAACGGCTCCATGATCGCTAATTTGCGTTAAAGCATCCCTTAACGACTTAAACCAAAGTGAAAGTACTGTGGGCATCCCCTAAGCTGAGACGACACTGCCGATACTTCAGCACGAAACAAGAGCGAAGCTGAGTTTCACAATATCACGTTCGTGAAGGATAGTTGATCGTTGTTTACGACAGTTTTTCCACCTCACAACCATCGATAGTGATGAAGATTATAGTATGTCGCAGTACTTTCCACGTAGGTTACTATATGTGTTTACTCGGCATGATAGTTTCGTGGATCTTTGCATACCGGACGTATGCCAATTTGGCATCCATGTAATGTAAACACGAGCTAACTTCAGAGTAGAAGAAGAAACTAAAAGTAGAGATAAAGACAGCTGTGTTGCAATGAGTATTGATTTAAAGTATACTCTGACTTACCTTCGTCCCCCATGACCGTTCTGGCAAGCCTGTGCTAGCCGATCGCAGTTGAGCTTCACAAATTGATAAGCCTTGTAAAGAGGCCTGCTTGTTTTTTCCATGGAGTCAAGTGTTTGGCGCGATCTGTTTGAAGCGCAGTTAATGAGCAACTGCCATTGGCCAACTCACATGCAGTCAAAGGTCATGTCTTGGCCATTTAATTGGAGCGTTGCTTAAAGACAAAAATGCGCGAATATTCAAAAAGAGTAACAAAAAACTGCTTGTCAGCTGGAACAAGCGAGGAAGACAAGACTCAGCAACCCAATGTTCCCCCATTTTGAATCCTGAATATTGCAGGAAGTCGATTGAAAACTTTGATCTCCAATCAATTAGTGGCGTAGGAGGTGACTCGGGGTTGGGGTCTTCAAAGTATGTTTCCTTGTGACTGTGGCAATAAACATATACCTAAACATCAAATTTCAAAGCATCAATGATCAGTTAAAGTATCATGTTAAAGCGGCTGAGTTCAGTTAAATCAGATGACTAAGATTTTTAGCACTACGATTTAATGCAGCCTCTCCAGTAGTTCTTTTAAAGTTTTTAAAAGTTTCTCTAATACTCCTAAGCATGAAAATGACTCGATAAAATGGTCTAGGAAAGATGCAATGAGGATATATGCAATTTTTGCAAACGATTAAGCCCCTTCATTATATTTAAAATGTGCAAATTTGAGAACATAACTTAAATCGCTTTTCAAGGCTAGTGATTTAATTGAGGAAAAGATATATATACATGACAAGTAGGCCTACTGGTTAAACGACTTAACCACTAGTTTATCGGTGTAACTGCATTACAAAAGAGTGCAATGGAGTACTAAAGTGTGACGTCATGATTTAATGAATATCAGAAATTTGATAATTTGTTGGACTCATTGCTTTCTTTTGTTGGCATAAATAACCTGTCCAAATTTGAAAATGATACCTTGAGCAATCAATGAGATACGCCCTTTCAAACTTTATGGTTTTCCGCTGTTGGACGACGCCGGAGAAAAGGGCGACCCACGGAAAGGAAACAGCAACGACATCCCGATACCGCAGGGTGCGGGAGAAACCATACTGATTGTCGAGGACAACGCCCCATTACGCGCGTCCGTGGCGACGCAGTTACAAGGCCTTGGTTATCAGGTCGTCCAGGCCGGCAACGCAGGCGACGCGCTTCGTTTGTTGAAGGCTGAAGAGCCGGTGGACCTTGTCTTCTCGGATATCGTGATGCCGGGAGAGATGGACGGTTTCGGGTTGGCTGATCGGGTCGAGCATGAGTACCCGGGTCTCCCCGTTATCTTTACCAGCGGCTTCCCCAAGCGACCGGCTGAAAAGCCGGGAGAGGACGACCCTGCCCGAAGCGCCAAGGTTCTGCGCAAACCCTACAGCATCGGGGACCTCGCGGAATTCATCAGACAGGCATTGGTGGACCGCCGACGCTGAACCGACCAGACGAGATTAAAGGCAAAAGAACATGAGCGAGAATCGTCTCCTGATACTGGACGACATGTTGGAATTCGCCAACATCGTTTCCACCGTCGCTACAAGCCTGGAGTACAGTTGCAAGTCCCTCGACGACTCCACATCCTTCTGGCAATTCGTGGAGCTGTTCAACCCATCCTTGGTGATGATGGACCTCGGAATGCCGAAGGTCGATGGGGTTGAAATTCTTCGGGAGATGGGGGCTCGGCGGTTTCCGACAGATATCATCCTGGCCAGCGGCGCGGACCCGAGGACGTTGAAATCAGCACGACGTCTGGCCCAGGATCTCGGCCTCAGTATCGTCGCAACAATTTCGAAGCCGGTCTCGGTCTCCGAGATACAGGCACTCCTAAACGATCGTAAGAATGTCCAATCGGAAATCGATAAGGAAGCAATCCAACAGGCGATCGAACAGGACCAACTGTTTCTCTGTTATCAACCCAAGATCGATCTTGAAACCGGTCGCGTGTCGGGTGTCGAGGCTCTGGTTCGATGGCGTACTGAGACGGGCGAGGTCGTCTATCCTGATGCATTCATCGACATCGTCGAAAACGAGGGACTGGCCGCAAGCCTTTTCGGTTGGGTATTCGAGAATGGTGTTCGGCAGGCCGGGCAATGGCACCAAGAAGGGTTGCCGCTGAAACTGTCGGTCAATCTTTCCGCTCACAACGTTCTTGATCGGCATGGCCCGGAAACCGTTTCCCGGATCTGCAACGAGGCAGGTTTGCCGACAAACAACGTCATACTGGAACTTACGGAAACGGCTTCCATGCGTGACGCCACCACGATGATGGAGGTTCTCACGCGATATCGTCTCCATGGCTTCATGCTTTCAATCGATGATTTCGGAACCGGGTATTCATCTTTGACACAGCTTGTGCGCCTCCCTTTCTCAGAGATCAAAATCGACAAGAGTTTTGTAATGGATATGGAAACGGAGGCGGATTCGGGAATCGTCGCCAAGACGATCACCACGATGGGTCACAACCTTGGTCTTCAAGTCGTCGCAGAGGGAATAGAGTCGCAAGAGGCTTGCAGCCACCTCAAGGAATGGGGATGCGACATTGGCCAAGGGTACCTATTCAGCAAGCCGATACAGGCGCAAGAGCTCGCGGAGTTTGCCGCGCATCACGGCGTCGCAACCGCCTCTCAGATGTAGCCGACAAGCACACCCTTCTAGCCGGCCCCATCCAACAACGCCGCCTTCGATCGGGATCGGCGCAAATAGTCCAAGCAATTGACCATCGGAGCACCCTACCGGTGGTTACGTTAAACCGTTCGACTAATTTGCCACAGCGGGATACCAGCATGCGTAACATTCTCTCCAACATAAAGATCGGCCATAAGGTGTTCGGGCTGGTCATCTTTCTTCTCGCCTCCATCGCAACGGGCTCCGGTTCGGGCGTCTTTCAGATGTCAAACATCAGCGATGAACTTCACGACGTAGCATCCGAAAACCTCCCGCTGACGAAGATACTAACCGGCGTCAGAATCCTTCAGTTGGAACAAGCCATCGCGCTCAAGAATCTGTACCGTCTTGGCACGCCCACCAATGGCACCGCCCTACAATCCAGCCAATTCACCAAGATCGAGAGCGACTTCAAACGTCTCACCGATACTATAAGAGCGAGGCTTGTTGCGGGAACGAAGTTATTGGCGGGTGCACTAGAACGGATGCCTGCCAAAACCCGACATAGCGAGTTCGAAATCCTGCTGAGGTCTGTGCAAGACATTAAAAAACGGCAACATGGATATGAAGCTTCCGCGAGGCAGGCTATCGCGTCCCTACGAACCGGAGAGATCGAGGCGTCGGTATCAGTCGAGCGGGATCTGGACACGGAGCTACAGGAGCTAAACCAACAGTTGGAAACGGCACTGGCAGAGATTGAAACCTTCACAGACCAGTCTCTCGCTCAGATCGAAGACCATGAGACGACCAGTATCACACTGACGCTGGTCATTACCGGTATCGCCATCCTTTTGGGTTGCACCGCCAGCTACCTGGTCGTGAGCAGCACGGTCCCGCCGATCAGGTTGATGACGGCCGCGATGGCCGAACTGGCGGAGGGCAATCTGGATGTCCGCATACCGGCTCAGGATCGAAGAGACGAAGTTGGCGACATGGCGTCCGCGGTCCAAGTTTTCAAACAGAATGCTACTGAACGCCAGTGCATGGCCCGAGAAGCGGAGGAAAACGCCAACCGCGAGCGTCAACGTGAAGAGGAAGAGGCAGACAGGAAAGAGCGAGAGGCGGAGGAAAAGAGGTTTCGCGAAGCACAGCTACTTGAAGAGCGTCGGCTTCGCGAAACGCAACAACTGGAAGAACAGATACGCCGCGACGAGGAAGAGCGACAGCGTACCGAACAGGCAGCGGCCGAGGAACGACGCCGCGAAGCCGAGAAGTTGGAAGAGGAGAAGCGGCGCGCCGACCAGTCGGCGGAGGAGCAGCGCCAGTTAATGAAAGCGCTGGCCGATGATTTCGAAGCATCCCTTGGCGGCATCGTGCAAGGCGTATCATCCGCCGCCACCGAGCTGCAATCTTCAGCGGAATCAATGACAAACACAGCCGGCACGTCGAAACAACAATCCGATGCCGCCGCAGCGACATCGGATCAGGCGACAGCGAATGTTGAAACCATGGCCGCCGCAGCGGAACAGCTCGCATCGTCAATTACCGAAATTAGCCGGCAAGTCGCAGACTCATCGGCCATTTCAGCCAGCGCGGTCGGTGAAGCCGAAAAGGCAAACGAAAACATGCGCGGCCTGGCTCAAGCGTCGACCAATGTGGGCGAAGTGGTTTCGCTGATCACCGACATCGCGGAGCGAACCAACCTCTTGGCATTAAACGCGACCATCGAGGCAGCACGCGCAGGGGAAGCGGGTAAAGGTTTTGCCGTTGTTGCGTCCGAGGTCAAATCACTCGCTAATCAGACCGCACGGGCGACGGAAAAGATCGGGGTACAGGTTCAGTGCATCCGTACCGCAACCCACGCCTCCGTTCAGTCGATAGACAATATCACCGCGATAATCCGTCAGATCGATGAAGTGGCCACCGCCATTGCCTCCGCTGTCGAAGAACAGGGCGCCGCCACCCGGGAAATAGCACGGAATGCCGAACAGGCCGCAGCCGCCACCGCCGAAGTATCGGCAAACATCGGGGTGGTTTCGGATGTAGCCGGTGAGACGGGCGACGCTGCCATCCAGATACAAGCCGCCGCGACAGAACTATCCCAGCAGTCAGAAATGTTGCGCGGTGAAGTCGATAACTTTCTGGTTCAAATTCGGCCTACGTGACGCCGGGATGCCGATTCGGGTTGAGCGGCTTCTCGGGCATCCGCCTTAGGGCAACCTCCACCACGTTGCATAGCTCCAGCAAATCCACCCCAAAATCACAACACGCCTATCACGTTGAATGCTTAGTCGGAGGAATTTCAAGATGAGTGATTTCGACATGAAGGAACTAAATGTGCTGCTCATCGAAGACAACAAACACATGCAGCTCGTGCTGAAGGATATACTTAGGAGCTTCCACGTAAAGAATGTGAACGCCGCCGACGATGGTGCGGATGCTCTCGAGGTGCTTAAGAACTTTCCGGTAGACGTTGTCATCTCAGATCTAAACATGCAACCGATTGACGGATTGGACTTCGTTCGCCTTGTACGCACCGGCGCGGACAGTACGAATCCGACGGTTCCGATAATCATGCTAACCGGGCATACGGAAACGCATCGAGTCTTAGAAGCGAGAGATGCCGGCGTCACTGAATTCCTCGCGAAACCGGTATCAGCAAAAAAGCTCCACGAACGACTTCGGTTCGTTGTTGAACACCCTCGCCCGTTCATTCAAACACGGAGATACACTGGCCCCGACCGTCGCAGGACTCCGGCGACGAGCAACACCGACAGGGGACGACGCGCGTCGGATCAAAACGATGCGGTATTGTCGCAGGCTGAAATCACAAGCCTCCTTGGGCGATGATGTAGTTTGACGTTTCGGCCGAAAGTGCCCGATGCTCCCCATCGAACGAACAAAGTGCGTGCCGAACTTTCGCTTCTTTCGGCTTTCGTTAGAGAATACATGTGACGGTGAAATTTAGTAACCCATTGATATTTATATAAATTATCGTGTCAAAAGCATCCAAAAGTCACAAAAATGTCACGTTCCGCATTTTTCCAGAGTGTCCCACGCAGTCGCGCAGAATCCCAAAACAACCGCGTTCTCCGACGATTACATCAAAACGATCTCTCTTCGGATACGCACAGACATGCTTCGGCAACTTGACCGATCTAGCAGGGTCGCTGCCTCAGCTTCTGGAGTTCGGGTGGCTTTCCGACGTTAGGTTATCGGTTGCCAGGCAGCCACCAACGCATTGCTCAAATCCGTGTCAGTCGGCATCGACGATAAATCATCGCCATCCTGGCCGTCGTTTGAGGCGGACCAAGTCGCCATCGCGTTGACCAACTGTTGAACACTTGCTTCCGTCAGCACTTCGCCATTCGCCTCGATCCGATCCACGCGGCCATCGGATGTCGTGCCGGAGGCGTACCAATTCTGTAGTATGATCCGGTCGGATGATCCCAGAAGGTTGATGTTCCGGTGATCCCTGCTTTGTGATAGCCACAATGCATTGCGGGTTAACCCACCGACGAGTTCAAGTGTGTCGGTCGTAGCACCATCCATGAACACGCCGCCCTTGGGCGTGCAGGCCAACGTATGCCCCCCGCGCCCTTCCTAGAGCGTCGAGACTTCTCTCGCGAAAACCTTCTCAAGGAACGGCAAAACGCCCTGCCCGGAAATCTCAATCGGTTTTTCAGGTACGTCGTAAATTGCCGCCTTACGCCTTAGGACCCAGTACTTCTGGACCGGGTCTTCCCCATTGAACACAGGAAAAAAGCACCCAGCGTAGACAGCACGGACATTTCCGGACCTTCGTAGCGGTCAAGGTACGGTGACTCTTCGAAGCGTCTAGCGCTGATACGGACGGTGTTTGTGAGATCTGAAAGTTCTTGCCAGTTCATGAGATCGCTTTCTAACTTTGATACGAGTGGCTAACCGCCGACAGATCGCTTGGCCTGCATCGCGTGGCACGGAGTATGATGTGTCCTAGAAAAGTTGGAAGCATTTGTTTGGTTGATCAACAGCACACCGCAAATGGCATCCTTGCTGGTCAGGTTCCCGCATGAGCGAACGGCAAACCAAAGTAACATCAAGCCACTGGGGTGCATTCCAGGTTACGGCCGAGAATGATCGCATTCTCAGCGTCGCCCCGTTTGAAGCGGATCCCACCCCTAGCGACATCCCAAACGCCATCCCGGCCGCGGTGCATCACCGTACGCGGGTTCAGCGACCGGCCATCCGGCGCGGCTGGCTTGAAGGCGATGGCGACCGGGCACGCACGCTTCGAGGTCAGGATAAATTCGTCGAGCTGCCGTGGGATGAAGCCCTCGACATCACGGCAGCAGAACTTGATCGGGTCCGCAAGGAACATGGCAATAATGCCATTTTTGGGGGATCCTACGGTTGGGCCAGTGCCGGACGATTTCACCATGCTCTAAGCCAAGTACACCGCTTTCTGAACTGTACCGGTGGCTATGTCGCGTCCTTTGCCAGCTACAGCACGGCCGCGGCACAGGCCATAATTCCCCACGTCCTAGGCTCTAACTTCCTAAAACTCATGTGGGGTGGGCAAAACTGTTGGCCAATGATCGCCGAGCATACGGAACTACTGGTGATGTTTGGCGGTATAAATCCGAAGAACTCGCAAGTCAGTATGGGTGGCATAACCCGTCACGAAACGACGAACTGGCTCAACACATTCAGCAACAACGGGATGGCGCTGATCAACATCAGCCCGATACGCGGCGACGCCCCCGACAGGGCCGAATGGATGGCCGTTGTTCCCGGAAGTGACACCGCCTTGATGCTCGCATTGGCGCATGTCCTGGAAACGGAGGATCTATGTAACAGGCACTTTCTGAAGTCACATGCAGTCGGCTATGACATATTTCGGACATACCTGATTGGGGAAGCCGACAATCAACCGAAGACACCAGAATGGGCCTCGGAATTGTGCGGTATCGCACCTGAGGCGATCCGGAATCTGGCACGGAACATGGCAGCAAAGCGCACCTTGATTACGGTCGCATGGTCGCTGCAGCGGGCCCAGAATGGTGAACAACCCTATTGGATGGCCGCAACATTGGCGGCGATGCTCGGTCAAATTGGCTTGCCGGGCGGTGGCAGCGGTTATGGTTACGGCGCGATCGGTGGCGTCGGTGTCCCCTTGAAGCGGCTTAGCGGCATAACGCTACCGCAAGGGGAGAACCCGGTTTCCGAAGTGATCCCCGTCGCCCGTATTGCTGATATGTTGCTGAACCCGGGCGGGCGGTATGACTTCAACGGTGAAGCACGCCGCTATCCGGACATCCGGCTGATCTACTGGTGCGGTGGCAATCCCTTTCACCATCACCAGGACCTGAACCGCCTCGCCCACGCATGGACGCGCCCGGAAACCATTATCGTGCACGAGCCATGGTGGACCCCGACGGCCCGGCGTTCGGATATCGTGCTGCCGGCAACAACACCCTATGAGCGTGAGGATATCGGGCGCGCTGCCGGTGACTCCTTTCTGTTTCACATGCCGAAGATGATCTCCCCGGTCGGGGAAGCCCGTGACGATTACGAAATTTTTTCCTGCCTCGCGCGGCACCTCGGCTGTAGCGAAAGTTTCACCGAAGGCCGAGACACGGAAGCATGGTTGCGCCATCTGTATGACCGGTTTCGTCAGAACGTTTCCTCCGATGGTATTGAGGTGCCAGGCTTTGACGAACTGAGAGACAGGAACTGGGTCGAGATGCCGATTTCCGGCCTCAAACATGTCAGCGTTCCCTTCGAGGCATTCCGGAACGATCCCGCCGCCGCACCGCTTGGCACGCCATCGGGCAAGATCGAGATTTTTTCGGAAACGATCGCCGCGTTCGGATACGAAGAAGTACCCGGCCACCCGGTTTGGCATGCCCCCGATGAATGGCTCGGTAACAGCCGTGCCAAGGAATTCCCGCTCCACCTGGTATCACCGCAGCCGGCCGACAAACTGCACAGCCAAATGGAAGCCGCCCTTGCGGACGCTCCGGGTGCCCGCCCCTCCCCAATTCTCATAAATACGGTCGACGCGACCGCCAGAGGAATAGAAACCGGTGAAATCGTCCGCGTTTTCAACAACCGCGGATCATGTCGGGCGCGCGCCGTCATCAGCAGCGATATCCGCAACGGCGTTGTCGCGATCCCTACGGGTGCATGGTATGCACCCGATGAGAACGGCGATGATCAGGATGGCAATCCCAACATCCTGACGCGCGATATCGGAACTTCGCGTATTGGCCAGGGAAGCAGTGCCCACACCACATTGGTCGAAATCGAGAAAAGCAAAAGTCAACTTGTAACCCGCAGCACTTCCAGAAACGACCCCAAACTGGAGATTGATCTTCCATGACAAGCCGTAAGGTTCGCCCCCGCCGCAGCTTCATTTTCTCCCCCGGCCTGCGGCCCGAGATGTTTCCCAAGGCGCTGGCATCCGGTGCGGATATCGTTTGTGTCGAACTGGAAGACGGCATCGCGCCAAAGGACAAGGACGAAGCCCGTTTGCGTGCACTGAAACTGTTCGAGACACCGCAAGCGGATGATGGGGTCGAACGCATCGTGCGCATCAATTGTATGCGTGAAGCTTTTGGTATCGCGGATATCCAAGCGGTTCTCGCGACGGATACGCCACCGCCTGCATTGATGATGCCGAAGGTCCGCACCGCCGACGAGATCGTCCTTCTTGACAACCTGTTGACCGAACGCGGACACGACACCCGACTGCATATCATTATCGAAACCAATGCCGGGTTGGAAGCCGCGTTCGAGATCGCGCATTGCAGCACCCGGATCGACGCTCTGTTCTTCGGTGGTGTCGACATGGCCGCGGAACTGCGATGCGAGAACGCTTGGGAACCCCTACTCTATGCCCGCTCACGCGTCGTCCACGCCGCTGCTTCGGCCGGTCTCGATGTGATCGATGTCCCCTATCTAGATCTTGAGGATCCGGAGGGTATGGCTGTCGCCGCGAAGCAAGCCAAATCACTCGGATTCTCCGGCAAGGGCTCAATCCATCCGAAACAAATTCCCGCGTTGAACGAGATTTTCACCCCCTCGGAGGAAGAAATCGCCCGCGCCCGCCGGATAACCAAGACTTTCGAAGAGGCCGACACCGGCCTCGTGGTGATCGACGGAAAGCTTATCGAAAAGCCGGTCTTGCGGGATATGTACCGCATCCTCGCCATCGCCGACCGGGTCAACGAGCAAACATGAAGTTCGTCAATTTTCGAGCCCTGTGATCGCAGAAAGGGTTTCGTTCGCTAATCGCGTGATAGATCGTCCAGACAAGGTATCTCTCGGTCCTTCGTCGATTGTACCGGCTCGTAGGTACGCCGCTTTCTTCCAGCGTGCCCCGAACGCCCATCGATGCGCTCTTAACGCATAGAACAGCCTATCCGCCGCCCGCGCGCCCTCTTTCTTCGCTACAGGCCATTCACGGGAACCTTGAGCACTGGATTGCCGGCCGGATCGGTCGGTAGTTGACCCGCGCGCATGTTCACCTGAAGTGATGGGATAATGAGTTTGGGCATGGCGAGTGTCGCATCACGGGTTTCTCGCAGCGCGACGAATTCATCTCGTGTCTGACCCTCGGAAAGATGGATGTTTTTCGAGCGTTGTTCCTCAACGGTCGTTTCCCAGGCTATATCGCGCCCTCCCGGGCCGTAATCGTGACAGATAAAAAGTCGTGTTTCGCCAGGCAACGCCAATACCCGTTGAATGGAATCGTATAGCTGGCCGGCGTCGCCTCCAGGAAAATCCGCGCGGGCCGATCCACCATCGGGCATGAAAAGCGTATCGCCGACAAATGCCGCGTCACCGATGACATGGACCATGCAAGACGGCGTGTGCCCGGGGGTCGACATCACGAACGCATCGATCGTCCCCAATTTGTACATGTCGCCATCTTGGAACAGCCTATCGAACTGTGACCCATCACGCTGAAACTCCGTTCCTTCATTGAAGATCTTCCCGAATGTTTCTTGAACCGCCAGGATGCCGGCACCGATGCCGACGTTCCCTCCCAACTGCTCTTGGATATAAAACGCGGCGGACAGGTGATCCGCGTGGACATGGGATTCGATGATCCATTCCAACGTCAGATCGTTTTCTCGAACGTACGCAACGATCTTGTCCGCACTGTCTTGTGTGATACGCCCGGCGGCATAGTCGATATCCATGACGCTGTCGATAACAGCACAAGCCCCGGTCGTCGGGTCGCTGACAGCATAGGAAATCGTATTGGTCGCCGGGTCGAAAAATGGCTCAACATCCGGTTTCTGGTTCAAGTTGGGGGTCGTCATTGGAACGCTACCTTCTCTGGAAACAATCAGGCGGGTTCTATCCGACCGCCGCATTTCGCATAATGCCCGAAACCATGCTTCAGGTGCGCGGCCTCGAAACCCATCTCGGCGAGCGACGCTACCGCAAGTGCCGAGCGCATACCCGATGCACAGTAAAACACGAATGTCTTATCCTCGGCGAACACAGGCTGATGAAGTGGACTCTCCGGATCAACGACCATCTCAACGAAAGCGCGCGGCACGGTAATGCTGCCAGGAATAGCTCCGGTCTTTTGCCGTTCCGCCGCTTCGCGAATGTCAATCATGACAACGGAAGCACTATCCACCATCAACATCGCATCGTCTGTTCCGATTTCGGTGATCCGTTCCCGTGCCCGCTGGATCAATTCACCGGATGAAATTTTTAGGCCGCCCATAGTGCAATCATTCTCCCTTAAATCCGGTTATCCATCACGCGCCTGGTTTCATCGATCCCAAATAGTTGACCCGCAGGGTTACCGCTATCTGTTGGGCCATCTCCTGCAGGTGGACACCAATCTCCCGGCGTCGTTTTTCCGTGAAGCGCCGGACCGAGCCGATGGCGCCAATGCTGAAGGGTACACCGACATCATCAAACCGGATCGGCGCCGCGACGCTCGATATGCCGACCTCGATTTCCTCGACACATTCAGCGAACCCCTTCCGCCTGATCGCTTCAAACTCAGCCTTAAGTACCTCCGGCGATGTCTTGGTTTGGCCGGTGTAAGCCCTCAAGCTGCCGCTCACGACGCTGTCCTGGAACGCATCGTCGGAAAAAGCCGCGATAACCTTGGAACAGGAACAGGCGTGCATCGGGCGAAAGCCCAGGCCCGGATGAATGTATGAGGCGGCCGGGTCTTCCGGTGTCTCGACATGGATGATCTCGACACCTGTGTCCCGAAAGCGTGAAAGAAAGAAGGCATCGCCCCCGTCGATGGCCGCATCCTTGATCACCGGCGCGGCTGCCAACCGGACATCGGCATCGGTTTGGCCCAACAGTGCAATACGCTTAAACCGCGCCCCCAGGATGAACCGGCCCCTACCGGCTTCGCCATCGACCAGTCGATGGTCGGCAAGATCTTGCAGCAACCGATAGCAGGTCGGTTTTGGCAGTTTCGTCACCTTGTGAACTTCAGTTGCCGAAATCGGGCGTCCGGCGATTGCGACGGCTTCAAGTATCGTAATCAGGCGATCGAGGTGCATTGAAAAATGTCTCATTTTACGAGTCGATTTTCTCATTATATGATGATACTAAATCGAACTCAACAAAACAGACTGGGTAGTCGCCATGAATTCGTCGTCCTGTTGCGGACCGGGATATGCCTCTCCCGCGGAAGCTATGCGCGCCCCGCAAGAGAAACTGCTCTACACAATTGCGATCTACACCGGAACGGGCATCCAAAAGCCCGACTATCTGGCGACGATTGACGCGGACCCTGACAGTCCGACCTATTCCCAGGTCATCAGCCGTCTGGAAATGCCGGGGATTGGGGATGAGCTGCATCATATGGGATGGAACGCGTGCTCATCCTGCCATGATGACGCAACCAAGGAACGGCGATATCTGATTGTGCCCGGCGTCCGGTCCTCCAATCTGCATATTGTCGATTGCGGTGAGGACCCCCGAAACCCGAAACTCCACAAAATCGTCAAGGGATCGGAGATCAAGTCAAAAACGGATCTCTCCGCCCCCCATACCGTCCATTGTCTCGGCGCCGATATCATTATCTCGATGCTGGGCGACGCGCGGGGAAACGCGCCGGGCGGTTTCCTTCATCTCAACGAGGACTTCGAGATTGTCGGTCGTTGGGAAAACGACCTGGGCGGCATGAAGTTCAACTACGATTTCTGGTACCAGCCCCGCCATAACGTGATGGTCTCCTCGGAATGGGCGGCACCCAACACCTTCATGCCAGGCTTCGATCTCGAAGAGGTCGGCCATTTGAAGTACGGCCGCGAACTCCATTTCTGGAACTTCGAGGAAAAGCGCGTCGACCAGACATTCTATCTCGGCGAAGACGGATTGATCCCGCTGGAGGTCCGCTTTCATCACAATCCGGATTCCAGCCATGGTTTTGTCGGCGCCGCCTTATCGGCCAACATCATTCACTGGTGGAAGACCGATGAAGGGAAGTGGACCTGGGAAAAGATCATCGACGTGGATAACGAACCACACCCGGAATGGCCGATCCCGGTGCCCGGCGTGATCTCCGTCATCCTGATCTCCATGGATGACCGGTTCCTGTATTTCTGCAACTGGCTACACGGGGACATCAGGCAATATGACATCTCCGACCCGCATAATCCCGTGCTGTCGGGCCAGGTCTGGATGGGTGGCCTGTTGGGTCGGGCGCCGAAGGTGAACGGGCGCAAGATCACCGGTGGCCCGCAAATGATCCAACTCTCGCTCGATGGAAAACGGCTCTATGTGACGACATCGCTGTTCTCGACCTGGGACAATCAGTTTTACCCGGAGATCCGTACAAATGGCGGCTGCATGCTGATGGTGAACTGCGATACGGACCAAGGCGGGATGGAGATCGACGGCGACTTTTTCGTCGACTTCGGCAAGGAACCGAATGGCCCCTCCCGCTGCCACGAGACCCGCTATCCCGGCGGCGACTGTACCTCCGACATCTGGTTGTAACGCGATGGCGGACCGCACGATCACCTTGGCCAATCGGGACGGCGCGACCTATCGGGTTGCCGGACATCGACCGCTTCTGGATGCGTTGATCGAACAGGGCGTCGATCTGCCCTATGGCTGCAAATATGGTGGCTGCATCACCTGCGCGGCCAAACTGATCGATGGGGAGATCGACCAGCGAACCCAGGTCGCGCTTAACAATCGGCAACTCAATGACGGTTATGTCCTCTTATGCGTCGCACGCGCCATCACGGATTGCAGCCTGGAAATCGGCGTCGACAGCCACCACAAGCTCTATCGCAACCCTTTCGCCAGCCCCCTGGCGCCCCATGAATTGAAACCCGACATCGCGACCCCGCTGGAAGACCCGAAATGACCTATATGAACCACGACGAACCATACGAAGAATCCTATCTGGCGGAGATTCTGAAGTCGGTGAAGACGATCGCCATGATCGGGGCCAGCAACGACCGCACAAAGTTCAGCTACGGCGTCCTCCGCGTTCTGCACGAAACCGGCTATGACATGGTACCGGTGAACCCCGGACTTGCCGGAGGCGAGATCCGTGGGCTGAAAGTTTATGGTTCACTTCAGGACATCGACCGCCCGGTCGATATGGTGGAAGTATTCCGAGATCCCAAATACCTCTCCGAAATTGCGCGCGAAGCAATCGCCATCGGCGCCAAGGTCCTGTGGGGACAAATCGGTGTTCGCAACGATGAAGCGGCCCGGATCGCGGAGGATGCCGGCCTGAAAGTCGTGATGAACCGTTGCCCGAAAATCGAACTGTTCCGTCCGTTTTGGAAACCGAAACTGCACTTAAAGATTTAAAACGGCAGATACATTGTTTCATCGGCGGACGTATCTGACAGCGAAGGAGCGGTCACCGGTTGACGGTCGCGTTCCTACGCCGTCATCGAACCCTATCCGATTTCGTGATTGGCCAAGCCTTCCAAAGCCTTGATCAGGGCGGAGTGGTCGTTGTCCGCATGTCCCGATGCGGTACAGGCGTTGAAGAGTTCCTGACACGTCGCTGTGTTGGGCAGGCTGACACCGATGGAACGGGCGGACTCCAAAGCCAGGTTCAGGTCCTTCTGATGCAAACGAATCCGGAAACCGGGATCGAATGTCCGGTTGATCATACGTTCGGCATGGACTTCCAAAATCTTAGAGGACGCGAAGCCACCCATGAGGGCCTTGCGAACCACGGCGGGATCGCACCCGGCCTTTGACGCGAAGAGCAGAGCTTCACTCACCGCCTCGATATTCAAGCCAACGATAATCTGATTGGCAATCTTGCAGGTCTGCCCGGCGCCGTTGTGCTCACCGATCAGGGTGATGTTCTTGCCCATGGTTTCGAACAGCGGCAGCGCCCGATCGAAGGCCGCCTTCGGCCCGCCAACCATGATCGTCAATGTTCCTGCCTTGGCGCCAACCTCACCACCGGACACCGGCGCGTCGAGATAGAGGCCGCCCTTCTCGTTCACCGCCTTCGCCAACTGCGCGGTCGCGATCGGGCTGATCGAACTCATATCGATGATGAGGGACGAAGCGCCAACATTTTCGAGCAGACTGTGTGAAGACCCCGCAACCACGCGCTCGACATCAGGCGTATCCGGCACCATGACGATGATGATATCGCACCGGCCCGCAACGTCCGCCGGTGTGCCAACCACCTCAACCGCTTTCCCTTCGAGGCTATCCGGAACCGACGACCGGTTCAGACACGTAACAATGGTGTGGCCAGCATCCGCAAGATGCCCCGCCATTGGGGCTCCCATCACGCCAAGGCCAATGAAACCAATATTCATCTTCACTTCCTCAATAGCCCAGTTTTGGATCGATCGGGTTCAGTAGCGGTTCTCCCGCCAAGTGCAGCGCCATGTTCCGAAAGAACAGATCGAGTGTCATGGGAACGTAGGCATCACCATCATCCGCCGAGACATGCGGTGTGATGATCAGGTTTGGTGTTTCCCAAAGGCGAGAACCGGCATCAATCGGCTCCGGATCGAACACATCCAGGATCGCACCCGCCAGGCTACGTTCATCCAGCTTGTCGCAGAGTGCCGTGTAATCCATCACCGACTCTCGACCGATATTCACAATTCCGGCGCTCGGCTTCAGCAGGTCCAATCGGCGGCGGTCGAACAACCCGCGCGTCTCGGGCGTATCGGGTGTCGCCAGCAGGACATAGTCCGCGCGCGGCAGCACATCGTCGAGATTGTCAATTGAGACAACTTCATCACAACCATCAACCGGCCGGCCATGGCGGTTGACACCAATCACGTGAACACCCAGCTGCTGAACCTTCTTGGCTGACGAGCCCCCAAGGCTGCCGGTCCCCACCACGACCAGGGTTTTCCCCGCTATCGGGGATGCGTAGAGCGAGTCATACACCCTGCGCCTCTGGTTGGTGACGATCGCGGGCATATGCGAATGGAGCATCAGGATGCTCATCAAGCCGAACTCGCCCGCCTTTGCGGCATGCACGCCCTTGTTGTTGGTCAGGGTCACGCCATCCGGAAGCCAATCCAATGGCAGCAAGTGCTCGACACCCGCACCGATGACATGGATCCACTTCAGGTTTGGGGCAACCGTCGCGAGATCGTTGGTAGGGAGACTCCAGGTCAGAAGAACTTCCGTATCCTGCATCGATTGGGAGAAGTTGTCGGTATCCCAATCGACAAACACATCCAGTTTTCCGTGCAATGCCGGATGGGTTTCAAGCACGGTGTCGAACCGCTCACGGGTGATGGTAAAAACCTCTTCACCTTCCGGCGTGTTCGGAAAGGATCCCGGCGCCCATCGATTGTTTTTTACATGCACTTTGATCGGCACGACCGAATTCCTTCCTCGTTAACGTCTCAGGTGCCCCCCTCTGACCCGACGTCCCAACGCCCTGAATGGCAGCCGTCGATTAGCCGGGGGGCCACAGTGAATTTCAAATCAAAGCGGCAATTGCTCAATGCCAGTGGATTTGCCGAAATCGGCGAAGAAACATCGTTCAATACATATTTCGCAGTCAATTTACTATTTTTTACATATTTCGTAATTTTTCTTACATCAAACGGCGGAACCATCGAACTCACCAGCGGGCAGCTCCCCATACACCCAATCCCTAAAAAGCTGGACCTTCCGCAATTGCTGGCTCCGTTCCGAATAAACCAGATAGTATGAAAAATGGTGCGTGGCCGTGACCTTTATCGGCTGAACAAGCCGGCCGGCCGCGAGGTCCTGTTCGACCAACTCCAGATATCCAAGTGCGATCCCCACACCTCCCATTGCCGCCTGCATCGAAAGGCTTGGGTCCGCGAAAGAAGGGCCCAGGATGTCCTGTTGTTCAATGGAGATACCGGCGCTTTCAAACCAAATACGCCATTCCTCACCAATTCCGTGACCGGAAACATCCGCATGGAGCAAGTTGTAGTTTGTTAGATCCTCCGGTGTCGGTGCCGGGTTTTCCAACAACGGATGCTCTGGGCTGCATACCGGCGTCATGCTTATCGCAAGGAATCGTTCAGCTATTAATCCTTCCCAGGGCGGTTCGCCGCAACGAATGGCGATATCGGCTTCGCCGGCGTTTAGATCGAGAAACGTAAGGGTCGGCTTAAACTGGATATCCAGTGCGGATTGTCGGATCGGCCAGCTCTTGAGGCGGGGTGTCAGCCACTTCGCGGTAAAGGACGGTGTCGCCGTGATGACCAGCGTTTGATCATCCGGATCCTTTGCCAAACCATCGATCACCCTTTCCATCGCATTAAACGACTTCGTCAGGACCGATACCAAATCGTGACCGGCATCGGTCAAGACAACGCCTCGGTTTGTCCGGTCAAACAGCCGCTTCTCGACCAAAGTTTCGAGGGTGCGTATCTGCTGGCTTATTGCACTGTGGGTGACAAGCAGCTCATCCGCGGCCTTTGACAAACTTCCAAGCCGCGCCGTCACCTCGAACGCGCGTAGGGCATTTAACGGCAAGTTCCGCCGATCCATCGATCCCGCCTATCAACGATATTCTCTCCGAACGTCGCTGCGGTGTAAGATCACCTAACACGGAATGCAAGAATTTCTCGATTCCCTTCGGCCGACCCCGCCCCTATACATTTCCGTAAGATATGTGGCCACATGCAGGATACGGAGTTAGCCATGTCGGATATGACACGCGCGCGGAAGCCCTCATCAAAACCTTTCAGCGGCTACGAGCAGACTTGGACCGGCAACAGCGACGACCTCCTCACGAAAGTCGGCCCCGGGACGCTGGCGGGTGAGTATCTGCGCCGGTATTGGCAACCTGTCGCGCTCGCCTCGGACATCGGCGAGCTTCCAACCCCGCTTCGTATTCTGGGGGAGGACCTGGTCCTTTTCCGCGATTTGTCCGGCCGCGTTGGACTGGTTCACAAGAGATGCCCACATCGTCGCGCGTCTCTAGAGTTTGGCAAATGCGAATCCAAGGGAATCCGCTGCTGCTATCATGGCTGGTTGTTCGGTGTCGATGGGGCTGTGTTGGAGGTCCCGGGGCAGCCGGAGGGCGTTGAAGAGAAAGTTAAGAACGCCGTCACACTCGGCGCATATCCGACGAAGGAGTACAAGGGTATTATCTTCGCCTATTTGGGTCCGGCTGAAAAAATGCCGGAGTTCCCGATCTATGACACATTCGAAATCCCCGATCAGGAAATGGTGCCCTATAAGGCGCCGTTCAAATGCAACTGGTTGCAGGTTTTGGACGCAATCCTAGACCCGATTCATACGGCGTTCCTTCATTCGCGTATCAGCCGGGAACAGTTTTCCGAAGGGTTCGGTGAAATCGGTGAGATGGAGTTCTTCGTACGCGGGATGAGCTACCTCGGCACGGCGACAAGACGGGTTGGCGATAACATTTGGATCCGTACGAATGAACTGGTTCTGCCGAACTTCACCCAGGCCGGCGCGGCCTTCGCGGCCGATGGCACGACACCGCGATATTTTGGCCGAACCGCGTTCAGCCGGTGGGTCGTCCCAGTCGATGATCATGAAACAATTTGCATCGCCTGGGCAAACTTCGGCGATCGCGGCGACCCGCCAGAGTACAACACGCCGGAAGGTCCGGAACTGATCGAACAAGGCGAAGTATTCGACCGCACGGATGAGGAAAAACAACGTTTCCCCGCCGATGCCGAAGCAACCGAAGGCATGGGCTTCATTACCGAACATGAGAAAGAATATCTGGTGCCGAGTGACAAGGGCATCGTCACCTACCGTCGCCACTTGCGAAAAATTCTGAATGCGCTGAAATCCGGTACCGAGCCCGGACATATAACGGAGAGCTGGGAAGGGCCAATCCCGACTTATGGCGGCGATACCGTCCTTTCGATGCCAAAATCCACAGAGGACGATGATACCCTGCTTCGGAAGTGCGGCCGATCCGTAATGGATGCCCAATTCTCCGGAGAGCAGCTAACCGGTGCCGCAAGGGATGACCTCGTTATCGCCAAGCTCAAACAGATCGAGGCAAGCGGTCCGCAAGGACTTTAGAGAACTGATCGGCCAGCGAGATTTCTCCTCAAGTGGGTGGATGTTACGCATGCCAACCCGGAGTTCTGCACGGAACTCAGCGATTGAAGCCACCCTTGAGAAGGGTGTTCATTTAGCGTGCCGTATGTTCCACTTCTCCTTCGTGATAGCCGGCCAGATGCGAGTCATGCCGGAATGTGCCAAAGAGCAGGCCACTGTTTGGCAACCAAGTTGGGTGAGAACGACGGGAGAAGGGGATGGCCAAGTCAGAGGAAACGGGTTCTGGCAAACCTTCCAGCGCCCATCCAGAGCTGCTGGCGGAAGTTTCGGACAAGGCCCAAAAGGTGATGCGGACCATGGCCGACCGGTCTGCGGCACCGGCGCAACTCTCGGCGGTGGATCCGATGGCCGTGAACCGGGCATTCGCGGCATTTGGAGAGAAACTGATGGCGCAACCGGCGCTGTTTGCCGCGGCCCAGCAGGAACTCAGCGCGAAAATGAGCCAGTTGGTGCAAAGCAAAGCCAGCGAGGCCCAGGGCCTTCACCCACCCCCGACTATCGAACCGAGTAAAGGGGATCGACGTTTCACGCACGAAGCCTGGTCATCCGACTTCGCTTTCGATTTCATCAAACAAACCTATCTTCTGAATGCCAGCTGGGCCCTGTCTCTGGTCGACCAGGTGGAGGGCCTGGACGAGGCGACGCGGGATCGTGTCCGCTTCTACACAAAACAATATCTGGACGCGATCTCTCCAAGCAACTTCGCCCAAACCAACCCCGCCGTTCTCCGTCAAACCACGGAGACCGGTGGAGAGAACCTGCTGCGCGGTCTGTCCAATCTGTTGGACGATATCGAAAGCAGCGATGGTCCGATGCAGATCGGGCGATCCAAACCGGAGGATTTCGAACTCGGTAAGGATCTCGCCACGACACCCGGTAAAGTGATCTTCCGAAATGATCTGATGGAGCTGATTCAATACGCACCGACTACGGAGAAGGTCCGTAAACGACCGCTCCTGATCGTACCGCCCTGGATCAACAAGTATTACATTTTCGATCTCCAGCCCAAGAACAGTTTCGCGAAATGGATCGTCGATCAGGGCTATACGGTGTTTCTGATTTCCTGGGTCAACCCGGACGAGGCGCTGGCACACAAGGCGTTCGACGACTATGTGCTGGAGGGCCCTCTGGCCGCGCTGGACGCGATCGAGCAAACAATTGGCGAAAAGGCAGTCAATCTGGCCGGATATTGCATCGGCGGCACCCTAAGTACGGTGACCCTCGCCCATATGGCGGCGAAGAAGGATACCAGGGTAAAATCCGTGACCCTGATGGCCTGCATGCTCGATTTCTCGGATCCCGGAGAGGTGGGTGTGTTCATGGAACCCGAACAGCTCGACTTCCTGGAGAGAGTTACAGCGGAGCGCGGCTATCTCGAAGGTTACGAAATGGCCGGCATGTTCTCCCTGCTGCGGGCGAACGATCTGATCTGGTCCTATGTCGTCAGCAAGTACCTTATGGGCGAGGAAGGTCGCCCCTTCGACATGGTCTACTGGTTCTCCGATCCGACACGGCTCCCGGCGAAGATGATCGCCTGGTACTTGAAGAACCTCTACATGGACAACAAACTGGTCGAACCGGACGCGCTGTCCCTCGCTGGCACACCTCTGAATCTCTCCCGGATCAAGGTACCGGCCTATATCCTCTCAACGATCGAGGACCATGTCAGTCCCTGGAAATCGACCTATGCCGGCACCCGCCTTCTATCGGGCGACGTTCAATTCGTCCTCGGCGGCTCGGGCCATAACGCCGGCGTCGTCAATCCGCCGGATCGCAAGAAGTACGGCCACTGGCTGTCGGATGAGACTCCGGACGATGCCGACGACTGGTTCGCCGGTGCGACCAAGCATGAAGGTTCCTGGTGGCCGCATTGGAACAAATGGCTCGCCGGTAAGAGCGGCACCAAAGTGGCCGCCCGCTCCCCCGAAGCCGGCAAACTGAAGCCCCTGGCCGACGCGCCAGGTGATTATGTAAAGGTA
Organism: Alatinidae sp. Z8VKAUB7J3; assembly: GCA_010016025.2. Taxonomy (NCBI): domain Eukaryota; kingdom Metazoa; phylum Cnidaria; class Cubozoa; order Carybdeida; family Alatinidae; species Alatinidae sp. Z8VKAUB7J3. The sequence goes on from JAAAKM020000498.1 coordinate 5,945,555, forward strand.
CGTTAGGGACTACCCGCCGAGCTATGACGGCAACGCGTAAGCGTCGTGATGTGTTGTACTCGCCCGAAGGATATCCCGAATCTATCTGAGTACATCCTTCAGCGGCAGGTTTAGCCGTTCAAATCATCATTGCCCGCGATCTTCGAGGATCATATCGCTCGCTTTTTCGCCGATCATAATGCTGGGAGCATTCGTGTTTCCCGAGACAATGGTCGGCATGATCGATGCGTCGGCGACGCGGATACCGGCGACACCATGCACCCGAAGCCGCGCGTCGACGACCGCCCCATCGTCCTGCCCCATTTTGCAGGTACTCGTCGGATGATAGATCGTCTGAGAGATGTTCCGCGCCGTGTCGAGGAGTCGGTCGTCACTATCCGGAGCCCCATCAGGCATATGTTCACGGACAATGAACCGGGACAGCTCGCGCGTCCTGGTCATCGCCCGCGCAAACCTGACCGCGCGAACCGCGCACTGTTGATCCGCCGCAGCCGACAGATAGTTCGGCACAATCCGTGGATGTTTGTAGGTATCCGGAGAGGTGATGTGGATATGGCCACGACTCTCCGGTCGCAACTGACAGACCGATGAGGTAATGCCGGAAAACGGATGCATTTCGATGCCAGGCTTATCGGCACTAAGCGGCTGAAAGTGGAATTGTATATCGGGTGACTCCAACCCATCCATCGACCGGGCGAAGACGCAGACCTGGCTGGCGCCCATCGACATCGGTCCCGATCGGGTCAGGACATATCGAAGGCCGATCCCCATTCGCCGAATGAAACTGTTAATCTCGTCATTCAGGGTTGGAACGTTTACTTCGTAAATCAGCCGGATCTGCAAATGATCCTGCAGGTTTTCACCCACGCCTTTCAATTCGTGAAGCGGGTCTATTCCGGCGCCACGCAGGACATCGCCCTGACCGATGCCGGAAAGTTCCAGTATCTGTGGCGATCCAATCGCGCCGGCGGACAGGACGATTTCGCCACCGTCGCTTAGCAATTCGAGGTGCGGACTGCCATCATGATCGAACTCGACACCGACCGCCTTCCGGGTCGTGCAGTCGAACACGACCTTTCTAGTGTGTGCATGGGTTACGACATCAAGATTTTCGCGTTTCAGGGCCGGTTTCAGGAAAGCCTTGGCGGACGAACAACGCTGCCCATTCCGCGCGGTCAGCTGGAAGTAGCCCGCGCCGTCTTGGATTGCGCCGTTAAAATCATCGGATCGTGGTACGCCCATCTCAACAGCCGCGTTGATGAATGCCTCGCACACATCTCGCCGCGCCCGCATATTCGATACGGTAAGACCACCCTCAGCACCGTGGTACTCGCTTTCCCCACGCTCCTGCCCCTCGGACCGCCTGAAAAGAGGCAAAACGTCCTCATAGGACCAGCCGGTGTTACCAAGCTGTCGCCAATGATCGTAGTCCTGTTTCTGCCCCCGAATGTACAGAAGCCCGTTGATAGAGCTCGAACCACCCAGAGTCTTACCCCTCGGCCAATCGAGTGAGCGGCCGTCCAACCCGGGATCCGGTTCAGTCCGGTAACACCAGTCCGTTTTGGGATTGTGTAATGTCTTGAAGTACCCGACGGGGACATGGATCCAGGGATTCCTGTCAGGCCCGCCGGCCTCGAGAAGAAGAACCCGGATATTCCTGTTAGCCGACAATCGGTTGGCAAGCACGCACCCGGCCGAGCCTGCGCCAACGACAATATAGTCGTATTTCATGTCCACGAATCCATTCGAACAACCCTGGCACGCGAGTCCTCCCCTCCCCGACACATTGCTTTCTCGCGTCGCGCAGGGACAAAGAGCCGTATGGAGGCGATACAGGTGAATTTTGGAAGCTATTCGGCCTGAGCCTAAAAGCCCAAGCCTGAAGGTGAAAATTAGCGCGGCGACACCGAAATGCCGCCGCACCAGTCGGGAGAGTTACTCGATACGCATACCAAGCTTGTTCAGCGTGGCATCAAACACCTTGTACTGAGCCTCAACAAAAGCCCTAGTATCTTCCGGGCTGCGGACATCTACAACATTTCCGAGGCCCTTGGTCATCCGGGTCCAAGCTTTGTCAGCCTCCAGGCTTTGAAGAGTTTCTAGTTTCCGTAATTCTTTGTCTTTCATTATCTCCGTTTATTTGTTGCTTTACTTTGACACATTTTAACACCTGTGTGCAAAAATATTAACTACTGTCCTGTTGTTTATAATATCTATGTGTCATGTTATTGTAAGTTCTATTTTTAAGTTGCAATTATTCCCAATGGTATAAGTGTTTGTAATTTGTAGTTTTTTGTGATGATATTTAAGCAGATCCATGTTACTCTTGTAAAGTATACCTGACGAAGACAATATCGAAACGTTGAAGAAAATGTGTATTTTTTGAGTTCTATATATAAATATATATATACATAAAGCTCAAAAAATACACATTATCTTTAACGTTTTGATGTTATCTTCATCAAATTGAATGAATATATATATATATATATATATATATACCTTGATGATGATATATATAATATATCATCATCAAGGTATAGAATTGGTATATATATCGTCAAGGTATAGAATTGATTGGCGTAATATTAAGGACGATTTCCTATGTAAACAAAACAAATAGTGAGAAGTAGAAGTAGAAACCTACTGCAGCAAGTAATCAAAGAGAAGCGAAGTTCGAAACTTGAACTTAAAACTTTCATCGCAAAACAGAGAAATAGCAGTTTTAAACCTTAGACAATATGGAGATACACACTATAACAGTATTACATAACAGGTTAGCAGTATATCTTGACTGTTAATTTGTTTGTATCAGTATCAAGAAAAAGGGACATCATGAAGATGAGGATATCTAAGATATTCTAGTCACTATACTACTGTTAGAATTTAGTAAGGTTGTTTCCTAAGGGAATAGAAATGGAATTAACCCATTTCATAAAAACATAGTTTCACAACATCAAAATTTTACAAGATCGAAAGCAGTTGCTAGTATCAACGAGTCTTGGCATGTTTCCCACGACAAATTACTCTTGATTAGTTGTAATTCAATAGTTGCCATGGAAATATAATAAACACAAATTACTTGAATAATGCGCTATGCTTTATTGCAATTAGTAGATTGCCTTCAACATGGTTTAACATATTACTTCTCAAATGCCATATCAATGTGATTAGGTTATGCTATTGCTGCCTATTGAAAAGTGCTAAGTAATCCAATTTTTCCAGAGAAAGATGATGAAAAGAAAGCGGGCAGTACACGACAAGCCAATACTAAGACATTTCCTCAAAAACAGCGAAAAGCAATTTGAAGGCATGCTGAACGTCAACATGGGTGATCGAGGTATCTGGGTACAGAAGGTCGTACTTATCTGTTGCAACATGATCAGCTGATTTATGAGCTTTCTCTGCGTGGAGCCGCAGTAAAAGAATGTTTGGAATGAAGATTGGGCAGTTTATGATTTGGCAATATTCTGTAGTTAAAGCATTAAAGGACTTTTGTGAAGTATATGTCACAAAATATAGAATTTACTTTACATTCTTTTAAGGGGGGAATATGGTGCATCTGCCCCAAAGTTACCATCATCTCCTACACGTACAAGACTTACTTATTAAACATCAGCCCCCAAATATCCAAACTACTCTCTCTTAAATACTTAATAGGTTATTGAAGTACAACATACTTAAAAAGAAGGGAACCCTACTTTGTAAACATTAGGTATACTAAGAGAAAGCAAACAAATGTCTGGAGAAAATGACAATTTAATCAAGTACATAAGTTTGAAAGAAAACCTCAACTTGGTACTTCTGGAGATAAAAAGGCGAAAGACGTCAGTGATGCAAATGGTGTCGGGTATTTAATGGTTGCAGAATCTGATGCTTAAAATAAAATGTTTTTACCTAAAACAGTTTATTAAATCTGGCATCCCCGTATATATACTATATATGGGATATTTTGGAATTCAACGAAGCTATAATAGTAAACATCTAAGAGATGGCCGAAGGACCAGTGGCAAGAGTATGGGAATTTTCTGTAAGTATGATGGAAACACAGGCCCGTAGCCGGACACTCCTATCGAGGGGTGGGGGTGGGGTGGGGGTTATTAGTTGATGGAAATTGGTGGGCTGCGTATATTAATGTGAGACTACATTGATATTGAAATGGTGGTTCAGCATAACCGACGTCATAAAGACATTGACTTTGATAGGATTTTAACAGAGGGTAAAAGGCCAAATTTTATCCAAGGCATGGCCCTAAATCCCTTCCTTGGCTACGAGCTTAGAAATCGGAGTGTAAGATGCACTGGGGCTGCACTGAGAGATTGCAAGATGTAGAATTTAGGAAGATGGCGCACTTGAGTTGTCCACACTTGGTTATGGTTGATATAAAACAAACCGTAGGTCAAGAAGAAATTATTTCAGGAAGATAAAATATAACCATCGAACATTGATAACAAAGGATTTCACATATCATCAGATAAGCAGCATATCGCGATGTAAACACATGATCTGATTAGCCTTGAAATTGAATGCTGCTGAACAGCTAATTGGATAAATCAGAGTCCAGGAGAAACGATAACACTCTGTGTATTGTTGGTCGCAGACTTACTGGCATGTTTGGTATGGCAAATAATTGAGCTTTAAATCAAATTAGTGCTAGGTATTAGCAATACGAATGATGCCTCTAGTCCGTTTACTTTTGTTAGGAACGTACTTAGATTTCATTTAACACCTGATAGAAATGATAACAATCGTTTGTGAAAGCAGTTTAACTGCAAATTTGAGACTTGAAAGATCAAAGAGAGGTAGGAAAAGAAGTAGATTCGTAGAAGCATGTGATGTATGAACGAATGATCTAAATTGAAAACAGGGGTAAATTTATAAAGTTTTATCGTGTATGTCCAAACTCTTTCATCCCCATTCCCGCCGCCACGTAACTTTACGATAGCTATATTCCTCTTCGGTTCTTTGCGGGACACTTAATAATTCCAATGAATCTCAACTTCGCTTGTAAATATCGAACAGAGTGAATTGTACTTTGCATATTTCAATTACGGTCTTAGTTACCCTAAAACCTTCATTATCGACAATTTTGTATCGTAACAGGTTATGATTGATTGTCCAAGTTGTAGAAAAGTTGAAAACTTTATATTTTGGTCATAGAACTGTAACTATAATAACACTTCACGAAGAAATTAGTTATTTGATGTAAAATATGGCATAAAGTAACCACGTTGCCAATAAGCTAAACTATTTTTCGGTCAACATTTGTCAGACAACGCCTTTTCCTAACCTTTTATTGCCACTAATAACCTATGTAAACCAAGAATCTTTTGGTGGAATTTAGGGGGTTTTTTGACAAATTTTTAGTCATTCAAATGTGACTACGTTCATGTTTTAGCTATTGCAAAATGACTTACATGGACAGTTTGATCCAAGTAGAGTTGAAATGCTTGAGTTCCTGCTATAATTACCTACGAAGATTTTTTTCAAGGTAATTGAAAGCATGATAAAAGCAATAACGAGTGGAAGTGGACCATGAACTACGTGTATAAGTAATGGATGAGAAAATATATCGCTTTGAAGTAAAATTGGTATTTGGTAGATCACAATTTGAGAATTTGTAGCCACAATGGTGTACGTAAGTGGCATATGCGGAGGGAAATTCTCATGCAGAAATTTAAAGACCATTTGTATTTCAAGGTTTTAGGAGACGATGCCCAAGATTGAATATAAGAGTATAAAAAAGAAATAATATCATCCCAGTTCTTGATATAAGATGCATACCTTTTGCAGCATTTAGCATATATTCGATGCAGAAGCTATCCTATCAACAAACAATTCTTAGACTTAAAAAAGTAACCTTAAATACGTTTGGTCTAATATTGAAAGAGACAAGTTATAAAGATAAAGGTTCCAATCCTGGTGATGATATCCTTTATTTTCTCTGTTATATTTCAGAAAGAGAACAGTCGTGGACTTAAATATTACTCAATTTAGGGAGCATTGTTCGTTTGCATCCTTAAGAGTTTTGAATTAGAATAAATTCAGTCTAAGTTTGGGAACTTGACCTATATCGGCAGACCATTCCTGAGCCAGTTACAATATAAATTACTCCAGAGGCTGCCAACATGTCAGAGCTAAGCTGCAGTGGTAGGCTGTGGGGGCGATTAGTTCGAACCTTAACCCTTATAATCTGAAATATTTGCTACGTTTAGAACGACTTGGTTCTTTACAATATCACCCATCTAAAAAACTTTTCAGTTGAGATTTGATGATTCTTAAACTACCAGTCGTTATGGGGACAGTGCCGTAGCCAGACTATCTCTGTAGGGCATGCTCATTTCCTATGACCATTATTTAGGGCATGCTTTATAAATTTAAGGCATACGGGCCAGCCTGCTCACCAATTAACGTAATTTTTGTGTAACCCCTTCTGGAAAATTGGTGAACCCTTCTTTAAGTTTGGTTTTATGATATATCTCTGCATTTTAGTATCATTTTAGAATCATTTTGAGGGCCCTAACATGAAGGGACAAGACATGAACAGATCTAGGTGTGCAGATTTGTTATCTTGGGAAACGATCTATGGAGCAGGGTATTCAACAAGTCTGACAAATGCTCCGACACATTTCAAAACTCTAGGACAGACGACCATGAACTAGAGGATACTATTTCACCTTGACGTCCACTTCTAGAGGATGCTAAGCATATCAACCATACCCCTGGCTACGGTACTGTGTGGGTATCATCTTTCCCAGCTTTGTGATATCTAGCTCCTGATAGAAATATTCCATAGAGAGTTAGGATAGTTACGAGGATAGCTTCCAAAGTAAATGTATTACGTTATTGCAGACCGTATCATACATAAGCCAATTCAGATAGTTTTCATGAAACTGCAATACGAAGGCTGTACTCACGCACGTCAAGTAAAACTAATTGTAATAGAAACTACTCAGGTATTTATTTTTTTCTAAAAGGTACAAGAGGCAACAAATGGTATTAACTATAAGGAATTAAACTTTCCTTGAGTTCGAGTTACCCAACACAAACTCCATAGTTCATTCTATATAAGAATTTGGTTATTTTTTAGAGAGGAGATTTGAAATAACAAGAATAAGAGTTACTAACTAGAGAAAGTGAGACCACGTCGACACCGGGATATTAAGGTACATGTTGAATAAAGGCAAAAACATACTGAATGACACAATATCTTTTGATGGAATAAGGCATATCAATTTTTATTGCTAAAACTAGGTGGAAAAAGGTGGAAAAGCTGCCACATCGAGTAGAAAGTGGCGTTGACATTAAAATGTTGTTATCTTGTCAGACGAAACAATTGGAAATATCATGCAATCATATTCATTTGATGATATCAACAGACCATTTAAAATGTTGTTGAAATCATATAAATGTAGGAGAGACAGTCTGAAGAGTCTGGTTAACGACAGGAAACCAGAACAACGGATCCGTTATGTATTTAAGAATAAGATCCAGTTTCATATGGTAATGCTCAATTGGTTTTATCCTGCATGGTAAACGCTATCTTTTGTATACTGACAACTGCTGTCTCTAATCCAGTTAAGGAAGTCAATAAATCAAAGGAGATTCAGCCTTTGGAGTGAAAGCAAAAATGTACAGATTTCTATGCAAGCAATAGCCCCTTATCTTCAAAACATTACTACCTTAACATCTAACTGGAAGTAAACACGTACATTCTCAGATGTCGGAGTTCAAAGTTCAAGAAAGTAAAATCAACACTCAAGAACCAAAGTGTCGTTAAGTAAGACCTGCACTAAATTTTTCATACAAAAGTTGATAATAGGAAAATAGCAATCAGTACTCCCAAAAGTAAGAAAGTCCAGGTTTTTTGTCGCCTAAGAAAGTGTACATGATTGAATTTTTATTTTTTGTAAGCTGCAGAAATAATGTAGAATTTGACCTGTTGTTTATCCCACAGAATAATCTGCCTGTTTAGACGGTCTCCTGTCTTTCCTGTGCTTTGTTCATGCTAAACCAAGGCAAATCACAGCATTATATCTCTCAGAGGAAACGTTGACTGGTCATTTAATCTTTATGGCGTTTGCCATTTTTTCATCCCGTATCTATCTATGACACTGCTACATATACATCGTTTCCAAACACCCCTCCCCTATCCATCAGGGTTGTCAAAGTCTTGCAAACGTTTGAGTACTAAAATTCTGGAAAAGTGAGTAACCCTCGAGCAGTGGAGCTGTTTCAAATTTTATCAACAAAGCTGAGAGTACCTCTAGACCTTTTACTGCAGAAGGCTCCAATAAGATAGCTATATTCTACCAATAGTGTTTTAGTCTGAAGATGAGAAACAAGGGCATTAAATGAACGCTATTTGATTGCAAAAATTGGGTAGAAGACGTACCAAAATCTTAATAAAAGTAAGAAATGTCAGTTTTGAATGTTAATGTCTCTGTTAAATTAAACCCCTGCCCTAAAGAATTCCACACAGATGATGTAAATGGCTCTGAATTTACAGTATCTCACAAGAAACCTAATTTCTTATTGCCGTTCTTCAAACCCCCTTCAATAACTTTATAAAATATCCTCCATACGCACTTGGTCAGAAAACCGCGTATCAAAGTTTGAGAAATCACCGAAAGAAGTTTTGTTTCATTTTACACTGTGCGTGAATTCTATTTCGTGGGGCTCGCTGTATGCCACATCTAGATTGTATATGACAGGGGCTGTCCAGCAATCTTTCATTATATTCCCTCGTGAAATTGAATTATCACAGTGAAAGGAAAGACAAAATCAATTCTTATATTTTATGGATCTCAGTTCTTGGACGCCATGAAAAGGGTTCGCAAATTTATAAGAGGGCAACAAAAGTTTAAGATGATTTTATTTAGGGTAATAGGTAGAGTTGAATTTAAAGAATCAAGGTGATAGAATATAACTGCACCAACATATCATTGCCAAGGCACTTTGTTAAAGAAGTTGCATTGTACAGTGTCAAAATATCAAAGTTTGGTCCATAGCTATAGGAACACGTATTGGAAGACATATTTTGATGGATAGTTTTTAAGAGTGGAATGACATTATTTGAAAGGATAGCATGCGAGGGAGAGAGAATTTCACAGACGAAAGGGACAAGGAAAGAAGCTTTCACGATAAAACCTTGTATGACAGTGATAAGTCTTAACAGCAAAAGGATGGGGCCTGAATGCTAGTTTATTGGAGGAAAACAACGGTTGCATGTTGTTCAGGCCTGTTATTTTGATCGCCCTTCTCAGTGGGGAAACTATTGAGAAATTGCGTATAAAAAACCATCTTGCCATAAACAGAGAGACGCATACTATACTGTATTATATTTTGCTATTTTCCTCTAATCCCGTGAAGATATAAGCCATGATCTATCTGCTGTCAAAATTGGAAATAATGATCCTTTAAAAGATATGTAAGCACAAAATTGTCCATTTTGATAAAAATTTCTCCTGCATAAATTCCATCAACAAACTATCATGACCTGGCTCAGCTTTCCTACGAGTGGTTACGAGAGGTCCCTATCACGTTCCAAAACTAAGCCCAGGCTCTCTGATTTTATCCCATATTGATTAATATCATACTTTTTACTCTGGATTAACAGGAAAACAACTTGTTTCTCTTCCAAAATTATAAGAAGACAACTGAAGGGTACATTTTAAACAAATACTATAATTCCAAGGTCGTAGTACAACTAATCTGGCTGCCTGTCAAAGAAAAGAGAAACCACATTATGCGTGCCACGCACTGACATCTGCAGAAAAGAGATATCTTGTTTATTTAATAGTAGATGGCATTCAAAGAAGAGCACCAGAAACCGTCAGGCTGTAAATTTTTATGAATTATTTACTCGAGAAGGCCCTGTTTAATGTTTATGATGCAGGTAATGTAGAAAAGCCTTACTTCCTACCATTGAGCATTGCAAGGTGCTATAAATAAGGTATTTCTTTTCACTGGCTGATAAAAATCTGTGGCCTCCCTTAAGGTTTTCAAATGCTGCTCAACCGAATTTTTTGTTTAATAGCCCTTGACTAGGGAAATGGCTAGCTGAAGACACAGTACTATACAAATGTCGTAAATAAAGACCAGTAACATAATTGGTACCATGGCATTATGCATTGGAGAAAGGCGGGGATGACAGATGCAGCACACCTCACATCTGACAGAGAAAGTTGGTATGGAGAAGTGTGTATCTTAGTATTTGTAAAGTATTCGGTGGCTTTTCTCCCGTGCAGGTTGACAAGCGTAGCAAAATCTGTCAGCCAGACTGAAACATTGGCCAATTCATCGAAAGGAACTGGTTTGTTGACCGTTGAAACGGACGAAGTAGGTCGTGGAGTCGCCACTCTCGTCGCCAATTTGTAAAGTATGGGTATAATCAGCATCATACCGAAAGTATGATTACTAATCTAATCAAAATTGAGATCCATACAGGTCGTAAAAACGTGGATTCTAATTATAGAAGAGTTGTTACGGATATTTATACAAAGGAACTCATATTATGAATCATACTATCAACTAGTTACCAGGCTACGGAATCCATCAACTAGTTACCAGGCTACGATACTACAGTATTAAGAATATGTACTGCCTGACCTGACTTAGCAAGGTCAACTGGAATTTGTAAAGGTGTTTCTTAATGATGAATTGTATATATGAACTATCTAACAATGACTTATTACATTTAGGTATATAAAACTATGTATTTAGGAATTTTAGCGACACTGTTTGCACCTTTCTGTGTCAATATTTTTATTTTTATTTTTGTTAAATATTCCAGTAATTCTGTAGTAATTGGTAAGGTATTGGTGTAAGCAGCAACACCCCGAAAGTATGATTACTAATCTAATCAGAATTGAGATCCATAAAGGTTGTAAAAACGTTTATTTTTATTCAACATACCTGTAATTGTGTAGTGCCAGTAGCATAAGCGCTTTCAACTATTACAACTCACAGGTTGTTTTACCTATAAAATCACTAGAGAAGTGAGAAATGTTGCCAAATAAATACCCATAACATTGTGGTGGGGTGCTTAGGAGTAAACCACTCACGAGGAGTAAACCACTCCCAAGAAACTTTGTCCACTTTCACCGTTTACTTTTTGTTTCCAGCAAAACCCCTTTGAAGCCCTATTGTTTTACAGTAAATCTAATACATTTTTGTAGTAAGTGGTGTACACGTCGTAAAAAATCATTACCTTTCTATAGATTATTAGCATCTCCCAATGCTCCATTTGTAAACATTGACATTCAGATCTACTTTATTCAATTTTGTGTTTATTCAGATCATTAAAATTACTAGGATCTCATAGCAAGCTACAAATTTATGTAACAATTAGCATTCACAAAGATTACCCCCCCCCCCCTCGAAACTTTTTCGTCTATAAATTTAGAAAGCACCATTAAATAAGTTGCTTCTATTACTCCATTTTTGAAAGGCAGCATTTTTTCACCATCATTTTTGAAACAGAAAAGTAGCTGGGTTTTAAAGCCCAGTTTCCCCAGTGGTATATTTCGACCCGCAGTTGTTTAATGCATCTATATTTGTTGGATCTCAAGAACAAGTTGAGTTTAGGCCGTGGAGGTCACCTTTCTGATTCACCGATAATGATCCCAATCGCAAAAACTTTTATCTTCTAAAGTCACCAGGTTCACTCTATTGCTAAAACAGCATTTGGTAACACGAAGTAGCAATGGTATAAATGCTGCTCTATTTATACCTTTTTTATACCTGTATTTAGCTCTTGGTTTTCTCCGTAAGCTTAAGTCTATAAGTTGCAAATCTAGCGGCAAGATTATAGCTATCGTCATATTTTTATAGAATATTCAATGCAAGACGAAGCCGATTTTGATAAATGTTTGAATCCTCTGGAAAAGCTAAATCGAGATATAACGAAACTGGAGGATAATTAAGTTTAATACTCGTTTCCCTGAGTTGAGGAAGGGTTAGAAATATCTCGGCAAAAATCCTGTCAATCTCAGCAAACTGAATTCTACTAAGTGTATTTTACCACACATGCAATCAATCACTAAATCACTGAATCACTGAATCCATCACGCATAAAATCATAATCGTGAAAACTTTTCAAGGTGAAAGTTTTTCTAACAGCAAAACATCATTCACTTGCTTCGAGTTTAGACAGCCGACTAGCAGATCATCGGTAATAAGCACATAACAGCAAACAGCTTACAGAATGGTCCAAGAATGACGATTGCAGGCGTCGTTTTCACTTGTAGCTTATCACGATGGCCTAAATTTGCTCACCATGACAATGCATTAATGCAGATGTTTGCCAAAACTGCATTTGTGTAGACAGATCGAAACTCAGATTTCAAATCTACTCTCTCACGCCATTGGCATTGACATCGCTGTGTCTATTGGATCATATATCTGAGCATTTTCTGAACGAAAGAAGTAACCACAAGTGGTTTTGGTGTCCTGCGGATATTCTTTTTAATGTAAAAGTAGTCTAGAGAGAAATCTTACATAACATCGCTATTTGGAGTTTCAAATCGTTCACAGAAAATACGCAGGTGTTTGTCCTTGATTACAATCTTTAACTGCATTGCATAACAAACTGATATACGACCTGCTTCCTGGGACGGTTGTTTACAGAAATATAAAAACCTGAGATTAAAATGATGAAATAGAAGCCGGGAATGAAAACGAAGATTGTTGCATCAGATTTCAGCTTCCAGGGCAGTGTTTCTTGGCAATTAGTAAATTGTTTGCTCTTGGTCTCTTTATGTAAGCAAGAGCTCCCGAAGAAATGTATTTTTATCTAGTTTTTCAATTCTTCTTGTCATTTTGTGTATTTGGCTTTGCGCTCAGTTTTAATCTTGGTAAGCACATTGTACCCTTTGAAAAAACGTGGTGTTGAATCGCAAGGACTTGAAATTGAACTGATCACAGGATTACAACGTTATATAAGGTTATATAACTTGAATCGCAATAAGATAGTAGATTCGATAGGGGAAGCTACCCTCGGTGCAGATCTTCGGCTTAGGAAAGGATGAGGAAATGACAAGGTTGCTTCCTCTCGACAATATTGTTGGCAGATTGTAGAGATATTTCTGACGTTTTAAGGTATATGAACATTTTAAACATTTGAATTTGCAGCCCAAATTAATGCAATCAACTACCGACCTAGCGTTGCCAGCTTGCTACAGGACTGTCTCATAGTTCCTTGGAGACAACCCGGAATCAAGGCAATACTGCAGTTGGGCCGATTGACGACATTTCCCCTTACCTTTTAAGTGCCTATCATGTTTGCATGGAGATTTGTAGAACCTTAAATAACTTTTAGATCGTTTTCATGTTGTTCAATCAGTATCCTTTGATACTAAAGAGAATCACAAAACGTTTTGTGATCATTTAGTCTCAATATTTTGTGCTTTAACTCAGATACTTAATCACGGGGGGAAATGAATATGTAGCCTATTCGAGGTACGAAATATTGAGACACGAAATGATAACAAAACATTTTGTAATTCTCTTTAGCATTAAACTAGCATTAAACTAGTCTAATATATTCAACAAGATCATTGATTTGTTAAATTTCAACATCTATCCCCTTTGCCCAAGTGTATTCCACATCGTTCATTCCTCAACGATCGACTCCCATACCCAAATGTGCAGCAGTTGTGAAATTGTGGAATGGAAGTAATATCCTCTAGAAGTATTTACAACTGAAAAGGTGGGGAAACAAACAAAGAGAGCTTGCAACACCTTTTCAGGTTGCTTTTTATACAGACCGTTTCCAGGATCCATTTGTTGATCTTCCTATTTGTCCAGGCCACATTTAACATTGTTTTGCAGAACCACAACTTGAAAGCATAATCTTTCTCCTTTCTGCCTCTCTGAGAAGCCAGCTCCTGTTGCAAAGACGTACAACTGGGAAAGGCATAGGCCTCTCCCGTTTTACAATTGTATTTGGGCTAACACCTAGACCCTACATTGTCTTTTAAAGCCTTGACATCACAGCTTCCATGTGTAAAGTGCCAAGAAGGAAACTCTTATTTTGACGTTTCGTCTTAACTTCGTGAGGTCTTCCTACACTAAATAGTTAAAGCGCTAATAAACTGTGACGCAAACGTAACAAAAATGTTCGTCACTAAACGCGAGAAGCATTGTGGGAAATAGCCAAGATGGTATGCATCGACGAGGATATTGAAACGAGGCCAATTTGATGACGATAAAAGTCGATAGAAGCACAAAAGGTACCAATACGGCGAATGCTTAGTAAGCGAAAAAGGTGGATAACAAGGAAATAAACTAAACCCTAAGAATACTAGCCCTTACAACACCAAAACGTAATAAAAGGCACACCGGGAATCTTACGACTTTAGTAATTAAAAATCAAGCAAAGGAACATCCATTTTATTGTAGAACCCTAACGGTAACTAAAAAAGCAGCATGATAGCTACCAATATTTAGGTTAATGTTGTCCGCACTTCTAATGATAGCTACTTCCTTCAGTTTTGTAGGCGTCGATCATTTTCATGTGGTGTGAGATGGCATCCTCGAACTTGGAAAGATATAGTGTGCCGTTTCTGCGTGCAACTAGTGCATTGTCCGTATAGTGTTTAGCTAATGCTAACTTATGTTTGTGATTTCGTCGAGAAAAAACATTTGTTTCACAAATATAAGATTTGATGCACCCACTATACTGTATTTTGTAAACGCCTCCTTTTCCTGTCCTTACTACTTTCAGTTTTTTACTACGTACGCAAACATCGTATTATCCCCATCTTGGAGACAACCCTAGCCATTGCAGCATTCCTTAAGGCTATCGTACTTTTAAGGTCAGTTTCTCAGCGTGAGTTGTTGCTCAACAAAGCTTTCAGGGCTGAATAGCTGCCCACTACTCCCATCTTTTCATTCTGTAATTTACTTCCCCAATTTTTCTTGTACGTATGGTGTTCTAAATGTTCAAGAACAGCTCGGAATTTTAGCTCTCACGTTTGGGTACTGACAGATGGTGTATTGATTTTTCTTCAGAGCTTTCCAAAGGGGTTGTGTCATCAGCATTAAGATATTGGATTTAAAGTTTCCTCGAACTCTTCAGCCTCCCAATTACGGTCACTACGTTCTCTGTATAGCTACTAAAGATGATTAGTAACGAGAAAGAATCCTCGGCGCCATCCACTACCAATTTCAGTCTCCTCATCACATATATGTTAAAGATTCGTCATTGTAAGATGGCGAATGTATCATTGCGTGTATACTGTTTGTGACGCTACTTGTCAAGAAAGCAGCTTTAGTGATTGAGTGCACACAAAAAAGGAGCTTATCAGGCCTCTGGACATTTAAAGGAGGAAAATTCAAGTAAGGAACGATGTTGGCCGTAAACCTTGTTTGTTATACTGAGTCTGATTGATGAGGATGCGGATTTCTGGTCAGGACCAGTAAGCATGAAAGGTACATTGTTTGAGGACTTCAATATATCATTACAAATAATTTGTTAATGAGAAACTTCAATTTTTGCGCAAAGAAATACAGGGCGATATTTGAAATCCAAAGCGTTGTGGTAAACAATTAAGACAGTATTTCTAAGAAAAAATGTTAAATCAGCGGCACTTGAAGCAATCAAGATTGAGACGGGGAGACGATCTCCGAACAAAAACTTATTGCAAAATGTTTTGTATTAAAAAGACACTAGAGAAATAGAAAATATGTCACAACCAGGGCTCTAACTCGTAACCCACGCTATCTCGGCGTGTGCTCTTTTAACTAAGCCAGGTGACCTCTGATATTAGCATACTCTATTTCTATAGTCGCCACATTAACTCCCAGTCATCCGCCGGTAGACATCCTATCAAGCTTCTACGCAATTGGAGACCAACGCCTCTGCGCCATCTGACTTGACCAAGGAGGGATTGCCAACCGGCCACTCTTTATGTCCAAGGTCCAAAGTTAAAAAAAATTGTCGAGAAGATTTGAAATGTCAATATTGAAAAGACACTAGGGAAATAGAAAATGTTTTACCACCGGGCTCGAACCTCGAACCCATTGTGGCGTGTGCTGCACCAACTGAGATGGTTACCTACCATGTCAGCATATTCTACTTTTGTAGTCTAGTGCAGAATGTTGTAACAATTTTTTTAAAAAAGGTTATACATAGAATAAAGCTGTGAACATCCTCCTGCCCAAAACGAATTTCCCCGATTACAATTTTAAATTTTCGCTAGCGAAGAAGGAGTTTGTCTTAAGAAACACTGTATAAGAAACACTGTATAAGAAAGGAGGTGACAAGTCAGGGTGATTTAAATAACAGGCCTGGACAACATGCAACCGAAGGCCAAAACAGCACTCATTAAGTAAAAATACATTGTGTGTCAACAATGCCTATAATTCCAGGATATCCCCAACTCTGGCACGATGCAGATTTTCATACAGCTCCTTAAGAAGTATTGGAATCGTCTGGACTGACACAAAAAGGCAATCTGAGACCATTTCTTACTGATGTAGAAAACGCAGATTAATCCTGAATATACGAAATTTTAGTGTAATTTCAGCTTCTGAATTGATTCTGTTGTTGATCTAAACGTCTTAACACATTACAATAATAAAATTTGAATTTCATCTTGCAAAATATATTTTACAATTTCACTTTTAAAATATTATCATACAGTCTAGAATAAGTTTGCAATAAGATGGAAGCCTTGAGGCTGTTTGTCGATCAACTCATAGGTCTCATAGGTCTCGAAACGGGCTGTGACTCCACTGTCATAGTTATTGTAATTGAGAAAGGAGTGAACAACAGAAATCTTAACATAAGACGCTGAAATAAATTTGATCTTTCAAATGATACTCTAGAATTAAATGAAAGCAAAGTAGAATATTTATATGTTTATGTCGTAGAAGCTCTGCAGCTTCACAAGAAATATCACAATCTTGCGATATCCCCAACAGTAACATGTGATATCCCCCTGTTATTCGAAGTCCCAGGCCTCCTTAACCAATGTGATCAGTTTCATCCAAGATGGCTGGACGCAGTGGTGTCTGTGGTATTTCGAAGATGCAGTCATGGAGGCAAATGCTTTGCCCAAAGCGGGTGCGTACATTCCAATTTCCACTTTCAATTTTGCTTGATTTGGATAGAAAGGATTTGATCCTTAGGTCGACGTTGCCAATGCCTGCTTGGGTTGTGGATAACAGCTCGACTAGCTATTGTTTCCACTTTCCGCGGACCCACACATACGTACACATGCATACATAAACTTCTGTTCGTTATTGACATTAAGGCCTGCTTAAGTTATGACGTTAACAATTACGATTAAAAGCAACGCGATAGATACATTTTTGCTAATTTTGTGCCTATATTTCCTTGTCCATTGCAAGTATCAGGCTCCAGTGGTTGCAAATGCCAAGCGACGCTGCGTCTGTCCCAAAGCTCTTGTTGCTGCGATTTTGGGGCATGTATTTAAACATCGTGACTGCAAACCAAATCATCGCCATAAGTCACGCTTTCAGATGAGTAACGAAATATAATGCCGGTTCAAGAAGGACAAAAATAGGTTATTGAAAAGCAAATTGTGCTTTACGAAGTACTTTGATTTGCAGAATTGTAACGTTAAGTTCATTGGTCGTTATCGAGCTTTCTGTTTGTGTATATATGAAGTTCAAAGTCTTTGATAGTCAATGTAGATCTATGCAGATATATAACATGCTACAAGCTGGTTTTAGCTAAGATAACAATCCATGTTTTATTCCAAAAGTAATCCTTTAGAATCAGCTTACAAGGGAAAGATCTGTTTCCATGTATGTGGTATTCTCAATTCAAACATGGCATGTAAAAAGGGCATATACTCCCGAGGTCAGCCCAGGTTAACTCACCCGTGTTATAGGGCTACGCATGCACATGTATGCTGAGAGTAATATTTTATATATAGTACATTTGGGGTAGTTTAGTAAACTTACACCAAGAATATCATGAAACTCATGCAAATTTCTGCCCAGTGTTTTGTAAAATTTTCCAAATAGCTTTATGGCCTTTTGTAGTTGCCTAGTTACCTACTTCACAGGTCATGCCTTCTTCTATCCCTTATGGTCCTTTTCAAGAATCGGACCTTAACACCAGTTTGGTCTATAATTATATATATACACATGAATTCTTTGAAAGTTGGATAAACTAAGCCCTCTTTGCACAACCTTTTTGTCTTTGTCTGTCAGCTGTTTACCATCTCACCACTTTGTTCTTCATTCAAAGCACACACATTTCTAGCAGCATTCCTCAGCCCTTTGCTATGAGCCTCAAGCATGCAGCAATATTTGGGAGCCTAAAATGTTGATCTCATACTAATTTACCAACACCAGTTGGCAACAAAGTGTAGATAACTGCCATAGATCTTAGTTTGTAAGTCTTACTGCTACACAGCTATTAGTCCCATTCCTTAATGGTGCTACTTTATTTCCCTTTGCCATTGATATTCTCGTGCTTGCTGCGTATATTGTGCGGTTATTCAATTTGTTCTTGAATTGGCAAAAGGCATTCATGAGAGATTCATCTGTAATTGTTCTATATAGTCAATATTTATGGAACTGTTAAATGTAGTACAGTGCTTACTTTACACTTGCAGAAGCAATAAACATTCTTCAAGTTATTCAATTTGAGTATTGTCTAAATTTGGTATCTTTCACAAAGGTGTTGTTTGCAATGTTAAGACTAGTGTGAAGTAATTGGTGATGAACAGGCATGGAAGACCAACCAACAGTAAAATAAGTACAAGCTAGCTAAGTAAATATTCATTGTTTAAAGTAACATTTCATTGCAGGGGGCTTACCAGATCTTATTGGTTGTTCTAGCTATCATAAAGTATGCTGGAGACAAAATTAATAACTGCAATGACTCCAGCACAAAAAATGTTGCATCAGCAGTGTTGCTTGGTGTACTGGCGTTTAGGTATATAAAATAGTAATATTTTAGGAGAGTAAGGGGAGCTATTGATTTAAGGAACATACAATAATCCTTTTTGGAAACTTTACTTTAACATGATGATACTCAGCAGATAATATCAAGTTTAAAGTAAAAAATACAAAGCTTTTGATTCTGAATACTTGATGATTGTGTTAATCTATCTCCTGTCAAAATATCTTATACAAATTTGTTACTAAAAGATTATCAAATTGATACTGAAGGTTATAGTTTTACATGTACATTTGTAACATACCACACTTGGTGTTATGGTAGAAATACAAGGGACATAGATAAAGATTTTCATGGCGTCTCAGTAATGTAGCAGCTATGAAAGATGAGGCAAGAATATATATATACTATATGATTAAGCTTTATTCTGTGAAAGGGAGTAGGAGGGGGCCCATGGAACATATATATAATCCAACTGGGATCAACTTGTTTAAGGACATGTGGTGTGATGTTCTGCAAAATATTTGAGGTTTTTTTGAGCTTGCAGGAAACATTGTTCAAGTATTGTTTTTAAAAATGTTATAGATAAGTGAGTTAGATATTTAATGCTTTTATTAGAACATCCAGGCACCCAAATCAGTAGAGATACATTTGAAGACACAAAGAATTGGAATTTGAGGGAGGTTTTAGAAGGGAACATTAGTTGATGATGTTTACAGTGTTTTTTTCGTAATGCATACGAATTATGTTCATGATTGTGCATACAAGTGTCTCATTTACAACTACTGGAGCCTCGCTACTGAATTCTATTTTAAAGCTTGATCGTGAAATGATATCACTTTAAGCAGAGGTGAGGGGATTTGTAGCTTGGAACTACATTATGGTTGAATAACAAATGAGGGCTAAAAATGAACTTGATAGATATTGTGCTTTCAAACCATAGAAAATATTGTGCACAGTGACATACTGCTTAGAGGCATTTTGAGGTTTTGGAAGCTTAAGTAAATGTATTTTATTTATATAAGTGTAAATATTGAAAAGACACAAGAGAAGTAGAATATCTGTGCAGAGAGGCTGGTCTCCAATTACAAGGAATCTGGATGTTGGTGTCAGTGTTATTCCACTGGTGGAAAGCAGGAAGCTAATGTGGTGACAAGAGAAATAGAGTATATAACATCGGAAGACCATCTAGCTTAATTGAGAGAGCACATGCTGTAAAAGCATGGGTCATTGGTTCAATCCCGGATGTTGACATATTCATATTTTCTATTTCTGTAATGCTTTTTCAATATTTCCTTTCAAATGTTCTCTTCTCAATGTTCCATGTAATAATATCTCTTGAATTGATACTGTAGATTTTTGGCAAAATTTTCAGTAAATGGGTTAGTTGGTGTGGTAAGAAGATTGGCAGTGGAGACTTAAGAAAGTGGTGAAGTGGTTGTCTGATACTTGCTTTTCCTAAGTCTTTGTTTCATTTGACAAGTACATGCTGGATTTGTGTACCAGCCTTTACTGAGATTCAAAACATCAGATGGTTTCCAAAATGATAATAATTTTAGGTCTAGGATTATTAGTTTAGGTTAGGCTAGGAAGCTTTTTGCAGCGGAAGTTATTTCAAGTTCCTTGCTTTCATTTTTTATTTTGTCTGCAATAGGTTGGAGCAGTGTCTTGCACCTTTGTGAGGCATCTGAATCTTCAAGAATACCAAAGTAAAAAGTTAATGGCAAATTATGGAGTGAATGTGCAAAGATTTGAAGTTGCATCTGATGCAAAGGAAGCCAAAGAATTAGCTGAAAAGTTAAGTAAGTTTATATTGACAATGTTTTCAACTCCCGTGTACACGTTTTTGTGATGGTATAGCCATGTGGCTTTTTTGGAATTCTTCAATAGGTAGCATTGACTCATTATACCCTACATTGCATTGTGGTTGGAAGGAAAGGGCTCACTATGTATAACTTACTTACTTACTGGTTGTTTATCCTCCTTTGTCCACTTGTAATGGGTTGGAGCTTCCCTTGTTGTGTAGTCCTGATGACTTCTCTCCATCTGGTTAGGTTGGTCGTTTATCCATATTACTTACAAGAATAGACAACTTGTTTCTTGTAGTAGATAATGAGGAAAGAGGACATATTTTAAATAACTAGGAGTGGTCCAAGTCCAAACTGAACAGTAACTCTTAATGCCCTGCTACTTTATTTATTCATGATGCTGTTTCTGATAGAAATTCTCTCAGCCACAGAACCTCAAGTTATTTCAGATACGATCCACCTCTCTCAGCCACAGAACCTCAAGTTATTTCAGATACGATCCACCTCTCAAGTTGTATACAAAAATCTGTACATTATCCTTATAGACAGATGTATCACATTGGTACAGACATATTGCCACCAGACTGTAGTGTTTTTATGTTTATGGAAGTGAACTTTAATCATCATATGTTGACTGTTTGGGGCTACATAGCATATAGAATAGGGTGGTCATGTGAGTTCATATACAATTCAAGTGGTTTTAGCAATTTTCTTTTCTTGAGTGTCACAACAATTGCATAAGGAGCACTCATGCAATAGAGGGTACATGCATGATACTGTTTGCTGCACCTTGTCTCACCATTGAATAAACTGAAGACACTAGATTTTGACCCCACCAGTTTTAAGGTTTGGCCAAGTGATATTTCCCATGCTTTCTAGATTGCAAAATGCTTGCACATACAATAGTAATCACTGTTTTTAACTGTTCCTTCTTTCATAGTATACTTTAGCTTGCTTTTGATTGGTAATATGAAAAAAACGCAGAACACTTCATGATAATAAATTGTTATTTGCAGTTGTTAACTATTCTCCCCCTGCCTAATTATTAGGGGTAGGTGTGAATCTTTGATTTTCATAAATATTCTTGTTCATTTTAATTTATTATTTCCTGCCAAATGTTATCGCGTTTGACTTCTCCTAATAATATGCATTCTAACAACTTCTTGGAGTGAAATTTAACTCATGAAAACAAAGAGGGCAGACCTTTAAGTTATCTGTGTAATATGTCAGGAGTGCAACATGTTATTAATCAATAAGAATAGATGTCTTGGAAACTGTGCAAAGTTTGATTCCCTTTCAAACTTCAACCTAGCCCAATGATAATCCCGAAGTCTACCTTTCAGCAGATATCTCCCTGGCAGTATATTTATTTCACAGGACCCCCACTTCAGACACTTAGACCCTCCGACACAATAAAGTCTACAGGATTTGTAATAGAATGTAGTACATAGATATAAGATTGGGTATCTTGCTTTTTTTATATGCATGATCATGCGCAGTACAATACAAATATTTTTACTAGGTCTTTCATGACATTTAAATGTGATTACCTCCAAGGGATTTCAAATTTAGCATAGATCTGTGTTAAAAGCATACATATCTTGAAAGTATTTTGGTAATTCCGAAAGTAATTTATCTCTGTATTGTAACTGTGCATATTGGGACAGGCTAAACTTGACAAAGTTAAGAATGTGTTATAAGAACAAATCTAGATGATGTAAGACAGCATCAAAAACTCAGATATATACCTTTCTTAGGTATAATATATACGGGAATGTGTCTCAAATTACGTGACATTTTCTGGGGTTTTATAGTCCGTAATTGAATTTAAATTTTCAAAAATAGTATCAATTGCAAGAACAAATGTGCTTTATATATTTGGATATTTTATATCATCTTTTCTTAGTGAGGGATTCCAATGAACTTGTTATCAAGGCCCAGATCCTAGCAGGTGGACGAGGGAAAGGTCTATTTTCAAGTGGCTTGCAAGGAGGTGTACATTTGACAACAGAGTAAGTTAAAATTCAAAAGAAAGCTATAGGATACAATTGAAAATTTGTTTCCTGTAGTACTTGGCTTTATCATACCATTGCCATATCAGCAAGTAATGTTTAAGTTAAATTTTCTTGGTGATGATCAGATAAAAGTTGTTCCACTACCTAAGCACACTGCAGCATGCTCACAAAGCTGACCGTCTAAGAGAGGTGCGTCGGTTCGGATTTCCCAAGTATCAAAGGGGGGCAGATCACAAGTTTCATCATTTGTTGGAAATAATCCTAAAAATGGTATCCATTCAATTTTATATTATATTTGGTTACATCAATACAAAAATGTTAGAGTTGGCTAAATTCAACTGAATGTGGCATTATATAGTCTAAATTCTAGCTGGGACAAGTAAATTGTCACTAAGCCATTGGTTTAAAGTCGTAAGAGAAGTTTGTTCACTAAGGGAAAATGACACAATGTTTGTACAGTTCTGAATTTGTATCCCCCAGAAGGAATTTTTGAGGAATACTTCAATGCACATATGTATGGACATATGGGCAGGAGTCATCCCATGGTTATCCCGTAGGTCTGACTTTGTTGGTTTTCTATGCATTATGATATACTAAAGTGCAAAATGTATATGCAGATAAGAATGTCAGATGGGGTGGAATATGCTAGTGAATTCTCTCAGGAGATGGTACCCTCTGTGCCCCCCTCACCTTGTGTGTGCTGCAGCAGACAAAGCCTTTTGAGTACTTTGGCTGCACATTTGTCATAAACAGTAATTTCTTGTTTACAAAGGGAAGGACTGGCTTACAACACTGGAAAAGTAGTGTACAAATGCACTATCATGCCCTCACTTACAATGATTTAAGAACAGAACACTAGAGAAATAGAAAAGCATGTCACCGCCGGGGATAATAATTTGTCTTGATAATAATTTAAGAGTAAATTGTAAAATAATTACTCATCAAGGCCATTTGAAATTCATAAGCTAATTATCATTGTATTTTGCCCAATTTTGTTTGATGTGCAAGATCTTGCAATGTCTCTTTGCAGAAGCATACATGAGCGAAGAAATTCCTCGCGTTTCTGTGAATTCTTTGGTGGACACATAAATGCTTGTGTAGTGCCTATCACATACCTTTTCAATTTTGGAAAATTTTCTTTAGCAGTTGTTTTTAAGACACTATTATAATGTGGTTTTGCATTTCACTTTATGGATATCTTTACCACTTTTGTTTACAGACCAGAAAAGGTGTTCACATTAGCAAAAGACATGATAGGTCATCGACTTGTTACAAAACAGACAACAGAAACTGGAGTGGAGGTCAAGAAGGTAGGTTCCTATTTCGTTAACATACAGGATGGCTCCTCCTTTCAAAATCTTAGTACCCTTCTATCCTCCATATATGTACTCCAGGAAATCTGGAAACTGCTTTTAAAACAATGAAAATATGCTTGAAGATTGAGGAGTTTTTAAGAACAGCCTCTTTGAACTTGAAAGAGCCGTGAATGGATTGTCTGTTGGAGGGGTGCCATCACCTCAGTTCTTTATCATACCATTGTTGCCATTGAGTACACCTAGAGAACTTTGAGTGGTTGCCTTGAATTTTGCTGAAGAAATGTCAAGGGAATCAGGCCGCCAGCCAGCTTCTTGCCGGCGTCGATCGCCTTCAGCGGGTCGATGGCGCGACCGGCGAGGATGACCTCATAGTGCAGGTGCGGGCCGGTGCTGCGGCCGGAGCTGCCGACCAGGCCGATGCGCTGGCCTGGTTTCACCCTCTGGCCTTCCTTTACCGCGATCTTGCGTAGGTGGCCGAAGCGCGTGCGCACACCGTTGTCGTGGGCGATCTCGATAAAGCGGCCATAGTTGCCTTTCCAGCCGGCCTTGACGATCCGGCCGGCCGCCGGGGCCGAGACCGCAGTGCCGGCAGGCGCGCTCAGGTCGACGCCTTGATGCATGGCGCGTTGTCCCGTGATCGGGTCGCGCCGCAGGCCGAATTTGCTACTGATCCGGTAGCGTGCCACCGGCGGCGCCAGGGGCAGATTGCCGACCACTTCCTGGAGTCTCTCCCAACGCTCGAAGTGCTCGTCCAGCTTGGGTCGCCAATGCCGTTGGCGGTCTTCGTCTCGTCCGGTTCTGACCGTATCGTCGATGACCAAGGGGCCACCTTTGCCGTCGCCCGCGATCATGGCGTCGGTTTTGGGCGGCTTCTCCGGGACCAGGGCGCTGAGGTCGAGGCCGATCGTGCTCGCCAGCCCTTCCATCGATTGGATGCCCTGACGAAGGCGGTCGCTCACGTGATCGACCAGGGAGGCATGGTTGGTACGGGCACCGTGGAGCTCGCGCTCCAGGTCCGTGACCCTCTGAACCAAGGATGCGCGCTCGCGGTCGAGATCGCCGGCGAGAATGGTGGCACCGTCGAGAGCCGCCTCGAGCACGGCGATCCGGCTGTTGGCGGAGGCCTGCCGGTGGCCCTGCTGGCCGAGCCAGGCGCGTAAGCGGGCGATCTCCTCGCCGTGCCGATGTCCTGCGGCCGCCATCGATTGCTGGGCGGCTTCACTCTTCGCGAGCGCGTGGGCGAGGCTGCCGCTGCGCTCCATCTGCCAAAGATAGCCGGCTGTGGAGACAAGGGACCAGAGCGCGCCGCAGGCAAACACGGCGGCGCCGGCGACCTGGAGCCTTCGTGACAGGGTCAGGCAACGAACCCGCGAATCGCTGCGCAGCAGGATTTGCCGATCCTTGAAAACCTCGAGGAACAGGGCTCTCAAGCGATCGGCGTGCGACGGTGTTTCGCGCGGTCCAGGCGTCACGGCCCCTCCTGTTTCAACGATCCCGGCCCCCTCTTTCTGGCCGGGAGCGAAAAGAACCAGGGCTCCTTGTTACGGGCTCTTTATGGAAAAGAGGTAAACCCCTGCTTGCTTTTTGCCGGGTCAGGCACCGCTCGCGAGATCCAGTAGGGTTGCTTCGGGCCGATCGAAGGTGATCCCGCATATCTCCCCGATGGCCCAGGCGACCCTGCCTGTCGGCTCTTGGCCGGTTGCGAGCAAGAGCGAGACCGGCGTGCCGGCGGACAGGGCTTCGAGGGTGAGCAGCCGCGCGCCGCCGACCGACAGATCGAGGATCCGGCAGGCAAAGTCATGATCTTCAAATCGCACCCGTCCGTCGGACTCGGTCTCGTGACGCGGCTCCTTCCGCCACTCGTAGACCCTGGCACCCGGGGCGCCGCCGCCGAGACCATCGTTTCGTTCTCCGAGAACCTCGTCGATCCTGCTCTCGTTTGAGGTGAACTTGACGCCGACCAAACCGCTGCCGTGCCAGCGGACCACGCCCTGAAAGACGCCGCGGTGCCCGAGATTCAGGGCCGCCGGCAGGTCGAGCGCCACGTGGGCGTCCGACATCACGCGAGCGCCGTAGGGACTGATATCGATGACCGTGCAGGCGCGACGATCGCTACCGGCCAACATCTCGCCATGCCAGCAAACACGCTCGCGGCCCTCCTGCCGAAGGTCGCCGTCCGGTGCGGATGAATCGGTCCGGTCGAATGGAGGCATGATTCCGCGTCTGTCGAGAGATGGAGATGAGCCAAATCCCTAAAGGTTGAGGCTTTCGGAAGGGTTACCACGCACGCTCAAACGGCAATTCACACGCCGGTCGGCCATGTTGCCGACACGAGACAATCGAACTTCGAAGAGGAGAGGGCGATGCCTGATGAATTCGAGCGATCCTGCCGCGACCTGAACGGTGTTGCCGTGGTCTTGCCGGAGCGGTTCGAGGCCAAGGCGCGGACCGAGATCATCAGGGCTTGCAGCGCAATTGCCGTCAAGATCAAGACCAAGGCGCGAGATGTCGAGCACGTGGCGAGCGGTGAGTTCGGAATGATCTCGGCAGGCACCCTGAAGCAGCTCAAGGAGCTCGCAAAGGCCGAGGGCAAGAAGCGCAGCTCGAAACGTCAGAAGTTCAAGATGAGCGATGTGCAAAAGCCGACCAAGGGAGAAGGCAAGCAAATTCGGGTCAAGATCCCCGGCAGCTACGCCGGGTTCGACGTCCACCTCATGGTCAATGTCGACGAAGACCGGCTTAAGGATGCCGAGCTCGACGTCCTCGGCAGCGGCGTGGGCCTAAGCCGCAAAATCGGTAGCCGCACCAAGGTGGACGCGCGCTATCTTCGCGGAACAGCAGGCGAGCAGACCACTCACGGCGGATCGGTCCTCGTCACGGTCAGCTTTTAGCGACCTATCCTTGCCGCGCGGCCTGGAGCGCGCGCCAGACCCGTTCCGGTGTGGCCGGCATGTCGACCGGCGCGGCGCCGGCCGAGGCAAGCGCATCGGCGATCGCGTTCATGACCGCGGGCAGGGCGGCGGACACACCCGCCTCGCCACAGCCTTTCACGCCAAGCGGGTTGCTCGCCGCGGGGATCTCGAGGAAGCCGACAGCGAAAGGCGGCATGATGTCGGCTCTCGGCAGGGCGTAGTCCATGAACGAGCCACTGAGGAACTGGCCCGACTCGTCATAGACGGCATGTTCCATAAGAGCCTGCCCGATCCCCTGGGCCAGGCCGCCATGGACTTGGCCCTCGACGAGCATCGGGTTCACCAGGGTCCCGAAGTCGTCGACCGCCGCCCAGCGTTCGAGAGTGACATTGCCGGTCTCGGGATCGACCTCAAGCTCGACGATGTGGCAGCCGTTCGGGAAGGCCGACGGAGGCCCGTCGGCCGCGAGCGCGCTATCCAAGGCGCCAGGATTTGCTTCGGCCAGCGCGACCAGCGTGACGCTGCGGTCGGTCCCGACAATACGAAAGACGCCTGTTTCGAGGCTGTGCGGCACGAACTCGATGTCCGCCTCTGCCGCCTCAAGGGCTTCGGCAGCCAAGGTGCGGCCTTTCTCGATGACTTGGTCGGCAACTTCCACGATCGCCTTGCCGCTGGACATGATCGAACGCGAGCCGCCGGTGCCGCCGCCGACCAGCAAGCGGTCGCTGTCGCCTTGCACCAGATCGATCTTCTCGAAGGGAATGCCGAGCTTGGAAACCGCAACCTGGGCGAAGGCGGAGGCATGGCCTTGGCCGTAATCGAGGGTACCGGTCACCAGCTCGATGCGGCCTTCCTCGGTGAACTTAATCCCGCCCATTTCCGGGTTCGGCGGAGCCGTGACCTCGAGGTAGCAGCAGAGGCCGCGTCCGCGGAGGCGCCCACGCGCTTCGCTGGCCGCGCGGCGCGCGGCAAAACCCGGCCAATCGGCCCGCGTCAGCGCGTCGTCGAGCACGGCCTCGAAGTCGCCGCTGTCATAGGTCATGCCCGACGCGGCGGCAAAGGGGACCGCGCTCTTGGGAATCAGGTTATGGCGCCTCAGCAGGGCCGGATCCCGGCCGGTCTCGCGCGCCGCCTGATCGAGCAAGCGCTCGATCACGAAGTTACCCTCCGGCCGGCCGGCGCCGCGGTAGGGACCGATAGGAACACTGTTGGTCAGGGCGCAGCGGCAAGTAATGGCAACGACCGGCGTTTGGTAGCAGCTCGGCAGGTTCTTCTGCATGTTGGCGCTCGGCATGGCCGGGCCGAAGCCGGTCAAATAGGCCCCCATGTCGGCGAGATTGTCGACCTTGACGGCAAGGATCCTGCCCGTTTCGTCGAGAGCAAGCGCGGCTTCGACCCGGGTTGCGCGTCCCTGGTGGTCCGAGACGAAGCTATCGGCCCGTGTCGCCCGCCATCTCACCGGCCGGCCCAATACCTTGGCGGCGTGAAGGATCGGGACGTACTCGGCGTAGACCCAAGTCTTCATGCCGAATGAGCCGCCGACGTCATCGGATTGAACCCGGACTTGCTCGGGCTCGACGCCGAGGATGCCGGCAAGCTGGCGGCGCAGGCCGAACACGCCCTGGCACCCGGTCGTGAGGTGATAGCGGCCGTCGAAAACAGCTATGGCCGCGCGTGGCTCCATCGGGACAACGGCGACACGTTGGTTCTCCAGCGAGACCTTGGTGACATGAGCCGCCGCGGCAAAGGCGCGTTCCGCGGCGTCGAAGTCGCCGTAGCGCCAGTCGAGACAGAGGTTGTTGTGGTCGTCGAAGAGGTGGGGCGCATCCGGCGCCAGGGCATCGGCCGGGTCGGTCACGGCGGGCAGACTCTCGATCTCGGGCACGATGAGCTCCGCCGCGTCGAGCGCGATCGATTCGGTCTCGGCGACGACAACCGCCAAAGCCTCGCCGACATGACGGACCCTGCCAGTCGCCAGGATCGGGTTCTCGATCTTCGGGAGCGGCCGGCCATCGTGACTCTTGAGCGGCAGCCCGCAGCCGCGGGTCCCGTAGCCCGCCATGTCCTCGGCCGTATAGACCGCGAGGACGCCGGGATGGGCGCGGGCCTCCGCGCAGTCGATCGCCTTGAGGAGCCCGTGGGCTTCCTGCGCACGCAGGACGACGGCATGAGCCTGGCCAGGCAAGTCGATGTCGTCGGTGTAGCGGCCGCCACCGGTCAGCAGTCGTGGATCTTCCTTGCGCGAGACCGATTGGCCGATGCCGAACTTGACCACAGGGATGTCGGCCTCACCGGCGGCGGGATCGTTCATAGAAGGGCTCTCAATCGTCGGTTTCGAGGTTGTAGACCGACTGTGTGGTGTGCGGCACGGGATAGAACACGACGCGCTCCTCCTGCTTGGCGGTCGGGCGCCGGCCCAGCCGATAAAGGACGTAAAGGGCAAATGGCCCAAGTATCGCCGCTATGAAGACGAAGAGCGCGCCGCCGGCTACGAGGTCCATGAGCGGCGCCGCGAGGAACGGCCCCACGATGGCGCCGATGGCATAGAGCAGCAGCAGGCCGCTACTGGTTTCAACGAGGGCTTCGTTCGGCGCGTAATCGTTCACGTGCGCGAGAAGCAGCGGATAGATCGGGATCATGAAGGCACCGTGGGCACAGGCAAGCGCATAGACAGCCAAGCGGTTCTCGAACGGTACCAGCCCGATCGCCAGCCCGGTCGCGGTGGTTCCCGCGCAAGTCAGGAGCAGGATCCAGCGCCGGTCGATCTTGTCGGACCAGCGGCCGAGCGGCCACTGAGAGATCGTTCCGCCGACGACGAAGAGGCTCATGACCAGGGTGACGCTGGCAATCGAGAAGCCCTGGCCCTGCACGAAGACCGGGGTCAGGCTCCAGAATGCGCCGTCAACCAGCCCGAACAGAAGGCAGCCGACAAAGCCGGAGGGCGAATAGCTGAAAAGCCTGCCAATGCGCAGCCGGGCCTCAGCAATTGGTTTCGGCGTCGCGGTCGGCACCAGCGTCAGCGGCACCAGGGACAGGCAGACGACGATCGCGCCCAGGGTGAAGAGCACCGGGCCGGCGGGGTCGTAGAGGTTGACGCTGAGTTGCCCGACCATGGTGACCACGTTGGAGACGATGATGTAGATCGACAGCACGCGGCCGCGAATCTCGTTGCTCGAAAGATCGTTGAGCCAGCTCTCGATGACCATGAAGAGCACGGCCATGCAGACGCCGGTGACGCCACGCAGGACGATCCAGCTCACTTCGTCGACCCAAAGGGGATGGGCCAGGACCAGCGCCGTGCCGATGGCCGCGAAGCCGGCGAAGGCGCGGATGTGGCCAACGCGCATGACCGCGGGCGGGCCGATCACGCAGCCGAGGGCGAAACCGCCGTAATAGGCGCCGCCCATGACACCGATCATGGTCGTCGAGAAGCCCTCGATCTGGGCCCGGATCGGCAGCAGGGTGACGATCAGACCGAAGCCGATGAAGAGGAACCCTGTCCCGACAAGAAGAGTGACGATCGATGCCTTGGTCGACTTCACGCCCTGAATCCCGTCACCTGAGTGTTTGTGTGCCGCCGGGTCAGGAAAAACTGCTGAGGTTGCCGCCATGACCGCCGTCGACGCTCACCACGGTTCCGCTCATGAAGCTTGCCCGATCAGAGGCGAGAAAGGCGACGACATCGGCCACTTCCTCGACACGGGCGGCTCGACCCCCCGGCAGGTTGGCCAGATAGCTCTGCCATCGCTCGGGGTCGCCGAACTCGTCCTCCGCGCGGCTGCGCATCAGCGTCACGATGCGATCTGTCTGTACCGGTCCCGGGCTGACCGCAAGGACACGCACGCCATCGTTCAAGCTGCGGCCGCCGACGGCGCGGGTGAAGGCATTGAGCGCAGCGTTGCCCGCGGTCCCGGCGACGTAGCCGGCATCGGTGCGATCGCCGGCAAGCCCGGTGATGTTGACGATGACGCCGCTGCCGCGTTCGGTCATGGGCCCCAGCATGGCGCGTGTCAGGTTGAGGTAGCCGAAGACCTTCAGGTCCCAGGCCTCGCGCCAGCGCGGCTCCGTCACGCTCAGGAGATCGCCTGCCGGGATCGCGCCGGCGTTGTTGACCACGATATCGGGAGTCTCGCCAAGTCCGGCCGTCAGGCTGTCGATGCTGGCGCTCTCCGAAAGGTCGTAGGCGTGCAACCGCACCAAGGCGCGGTCGCCGCCAGTAATCTCGTCGGCGGCGGCCTCGAGATTTTCCCGGCTGCGCGAGACCAGATGGACCAGGCAGCCCTCGCGGTGGAGGGCGGCGGCCACACCCTTACCGATGCCGGCCGATCCGCCGGTTATCAGCGCTGTTTTTCCGGTAAGTCCAAGATCCATCGATTCTTTCCTTTTCTCGTGCCAGCTCGAAGCACCTGGCACGCAAAGATGACCCAATCACATCCGCCTTCGGATGGAAAGTGTGTGTGGCTCTTGCTCCTGTGTCTTGTGCGCCGACCGAGGTCATAGCGAGGACCAGAGCGCAAACGGCCTATCAATGCCTCGCTCGGCCGATCATGGAGAACGCCGACCGCGCCTGGCACGTGGACCGATCGCGGGCTGCATCTCGTCCCTCAAGGGGCTGTGTTTCGTGGCCGTTCGGGATTGAAGTCGGTGGATTGCTGTGGTCAATTGGCATCCCTATGATCGGGGTGAGGATCCGGGGAAGGGGGCAAGTGTTGCAAGAGGGACACATGGCTAAGCCTAGAGGGAGAGGCACGGCCAAAGGCAACGCACTCTGTGGTCTAGCCGTCGCCGCGTTTTGCGCCGCAACGGCGAGTGGGCTTTCCATATCTACGGCGCTTGCCCAGGACGATCAGTTCGCTGCCCTGGAGACGACGAGCTGGACACAGCTCTCGCAACGCTTTCTCGGCAAGCAGACCTCGGCGAGCGGCCTGACATTTGACGGATCGGAGTCCCCGCAGCTCGCCGGCTGGTTCGACGCGCCCAAGTATCCGCCCGAGGATCGGTTCCGCAGCACCGGAGGCGGTTTCGAAACAACGGACAGCCCAGGCGTGGAGACGGCCGCGGCGGGCGGCGAAAAGGTTTACGAAGACGGCATCTACATCGTCGATGAGGAATATCTTCTGAGCTGGCCGGAGAATGCCTGGCGCATCCTGACAGGCCCGATCCGCTACGATCAGGACGACTGGCTCAACGTCGCCATCACCTTCGGCATCGGTGGCGCTCTGTTCCTGGTGGACGAAGCGGCCAACGATTTCTGGCAGGACGACATCCGGAGCGGCTCGACGGACGACTTCTTCGATATCACGAACGAGCTCGGTGACTTCTGGAACACAGTCTACACCTCCGTGGGCGTCTATGGCGCGGCGGAGCTGCTCGGTGCCAAGCGGGAGAAGGCGGCCGCCTTGATGGTCTTGGAGAGTGTCGTCTTGACGGCGCTGATGACCGATGCATTCAAAATCTTGACCGGCCGCGAGCGCCCGCCTGACGCCAGCAGTGCCTTCGACTTCAATGGCATCACGGACGACTCTTCGGAAGACAGCCTCCCGTCCGGCCATGCGAGCACCGCCTTTGCGACGGCGTCCGTCATTTCCCATGTCTACGGCGAGGACAATCCTTGGGTGCCTTGGGTTGCCTACCCGCTCGCCAGCAGCGTCGCTCTGGCTCGCATCAACAAGGAAAAGCACTTCCTCAGCGACGTCTTCCTTGGCGGCGCGCTCGGGTTTTTCATCGGGAAAATGGTTGTCGAGTACAATCCCTTCCTGGAGGAAAACGGCTTCGAGCTGAAGCCCTTCAACCAAGAGGGTGCGCAAGGTATCTCTGTCGCCTACAAGTTCTAAGGGCCTCCTAACGGCCTTTCGTAGGTGCTTCGACTGCGCTCCACGCTGCTCTGAACGAACACGGTTCGAATGACCGTCGCCTCGGACCCGGATGTCGACGCAAAGACCGCCTTGGATTCGGCCAAGGCAGACATCGAGCGGAAGATGGCTCGACTTCGTAGCGTCGAGCCGGTGCTCTTGGATCTGTCCTTGCGCGAACCGGTCACCGGCTCGCCGCTCGGCCATACACTCGATGACAAATGGGAATTGTTTGACCTGACGGCCAGGCTCGGTCTGCGGGAGCGGGTCATTGCCTCGCTGTCGGCAGCGGAGACCGTCGATGAGCGGTTTCTGGTCGCTCTGAATGAAAACAATGCCGACTTGTCGGGCTGCTTCGTGTTCGTGGCGCCCGGCTGGCTAGACGGCGACCGCTTCGACCCCGATCCGACAATGGTCAAGCTCGCGTCCCTTGGGATGCCGAACGCCGTCTTTCACATCGACATCAGCGCTGCTCGTCGCGCGCGCCACGGAATTGCACGCGAGGCTCTGCTTCGGATCATCGCCGACTCGCTGGCCTGGACCCGGGACCGCCTTCCTGCCCGGGAGCCGGGCCGGGGCCGGCTCTATGTCAATCTTTCGGACCTCATGGATTGCTTTCGCGATGAGCCGGAGTTCGCGTCAGCGGTAGTGGAGCTGCTTGCCGCCGAAGGCATCGATTGTCTCATGTACGAGGATCCCCGTGGCACCTTCTTTCCTTTCGAACATGGGGCTATCACTCGGTGGCTTCGGCACGCTTTTCCGCCGCCGACGAGAATCTTGATTCATTCGCACGCTGGTAACGGTATGGAGCATGCCTCGGTGATCGAGTCGGTTCTGGCCGGTGGCGATGGCGCCTGGCTCGGCTTTACAAGTCATGCGGCGACCAACGGTCACGCATCGGGACTTGTCTATCTGACTAATCTGTTGCGGGCGGCCAATCCACGTGTTGCCGAGCTTTATTCTGTGAAGCAATTCGTGCCCTCGGCGCGGCGCATGGCCGAGATCCATGGTGGGCGGCCGCTTCAGGAGCAAGAGCCCGTGGCCGGCGATTGGGCTTACCGTGAAGTTCTGGGCAACTTCTCCCAGGCCAAGGGGTTCCCCGGTGACCTGCCGGCGCATCAGGTCGGCGCGAGCCCCGGTTGGCGGATCGCTCCGGCGATCGCCGGCCCCGAAGTCATTGCCGGGCGCTTGCGCGAGACAGGCCTCCTGGCAAACGCAGGTCCAGACCATCCGCTCGTCGTCGCCATTGCAGAGGCGATAGGTGAGTCTCTTCTGGCCGGACGAAAGGTTGCCTACGACGAAGTGGATGCGTTACGCGAGCTGATTGAGGTGGTCCGCGCGCGATCAGCGTAACCAGTCCCGTCGAACCGCGCCTTGCCCACGGGCTTCTAGTGTTCGCTTAATCGCCGCGGCCAGCTTGGACCGCTCGAACGGCTTGCTAAGCAGGATCGCGTCGCCATTGGCGATGACATCCTGGATCGCGGAATCATCGGGATAGCCGGACATGAAGACGATTCCCACATCGGGATAGCGTTTGCCCATATCATTGGCGAACTCGATACCGCTCTGCCCACCCGGCAACACGACGTCCGACAGAACAATGTCAATCGGCTGGTCGCCTTCGAGTTTTTGCCAAGCGGCTTTCGCATCGGGTACGCCGACCGCTCGATACGCCAGTCCGTTGAGCAGCTTTGTGACAATACGACGAACCTGGTCGTTGTCCTCGATAACCAAGACCACCTCGCCCTCACCGAGTGGGTCCTTACAGGTTCTCTTGAGCTCCGGCGAGCTTTGAGCGCCCGAGGCTCGCGGCAAGAAGAGATGGGCCGAGGTTCCTTCGCCCAGGCTGCTCTCCAAAGTGACGAAGCCCTTCGATTGTCTGGCGAAGCCATAGACCATGGAGAGCCCCAGACCACTGCCGTGCCCGAAGCTCTTCGTCGTAAAGAATGGTTCGAAGGCATGCTCCAGAACCTCTCCCGACATGCCGAGCCCATTATCGCTCACTGACAAATGTACATAGTCGCCCGTGGCCACGTCGTCTGGATAGTCGGATAGGCTGGCGCCGGAGATAGTAATATTCCCGCAGGCGATCGTGAGACGACCGCCGTTGGGCATCGCGTCGCGCGCATTGATCGCCAAGTTGAGGAGGGCGTTCTCAACCTGACCCGGATCAGCGGATGCGGCCCATAGGCCGGGCACGCTTGTCGCAACGACGTCGATCGTCTCACCAAGACTCCGCGACAGAAGGTCCGACATTCCCTCGACCAGCCGGTCCAGCTCTAGAGGCTGCGGCTTGAGCGGCTGCTGACGCGAGAATGCCAGAAGCCGCCGCGTGAGTTCGGCACCCAGATCGGCTGCCTGTTTGATCGCGAGGGCGAGCTCGTGATGCTGCCCCGGCTCGTCGAGAAGAAACTCCGTGTTGCCTTGTATCACGGCAAGGAGGTTGTTGAAGTCATGGGCAATACCGCCGGTGAGCTGCCCGACTGCCTCCATTTTCTGTGCGCGGCGAAGTTGCTCTTCGGCGCGTTTGTTCGACGTAATGTCCTGGATTGTGCCGAGATAGCCGCAGTGCTGGCCGTTTGGATCCTGCTGAGGTGAAGCGGCTTCGGAGAGCCAGATGACAGCGCCATCGGGACGGTGGAAGCGATACTCCAAGTGATAGTCGGTCGCGTCGCTGTCCGACATTAGGTGGCGCTCGTAGCACTCACGAACCATCGGTCTGTCGTCCGCGTGAACTCGAGCGATATAGGCTTCGAGGCGATCGAAGGTGGCAATGTCGCTCACGCCCAAGATTTCCGCGGCTTCCTTGGACCATTCGATTGCCGTGCCATCCGGATAGGCAGTGTGCCAATAGGCGATGTGGGCCTGTCTTAGGGCTGCAGCGAGCCGGGCCTCGCTGCGCACCAGCGCGCGCCTGATGCGAACGCGCTCGGTCACGTCGACGCCGATGGTCGCGACCGCGATCGCCTTGTCGTCGGAATCCTGGATCGGGAACTTCGTCAAGAGAATGCTGCTATCGCCATAGTCTCGAATGCGCTCTTCGTCGCGTCCGATCGGCATGCCGCTCTCGATCATCACGCGGTCGTCGTGCTCGATCTCCTCGGCGGTTGCCTCTGGCATAACGTCCCTCGGTGTCTTCCCGATGGCCTCCGAAGCCGAGACTTGATAGTAACGCTCCGCAGCCGGGCTGAAGACCGTGTAACGCCCATCGAGATCTTTAACTGAGATTGGCGAGGGCGAGTTTTCGACCAGCGCCTTGAATAGCGCATCGCTCGCCCGTTTCTCCGAGTCCGCAAGCCAGCGCGCGGTTACGTCGGTATCTATGGTCCCAACGCCAATGACCTGGCCAACGCTGTCATGTACCGGGAATTTCACTGACAAGAGCTTATGGATTTCTCCATCCGCGAACGGCGCATCGAATTCGCGCTCCAGGGCTCGCCCGGTCTTTATGACGAGACGATCCGCAGCCATGTAGTCGTCGGCATAGGCCTTCGGCAGAAACTCGTCGGTCCTTCGCCCGATCACTTGTGCTTCGTTCACGCCGTACGATTCGGCAAAGTGACGGTTGATGAGTTGAAAGCGTCCGTCCGGAGCCTTTAGATAGATGGCGCTAGGTGAGTTTTCGATGACCGCCTTGAGGCGCGCTTCACTGAGGCTGAGTTCCCTTTCTGCCGCCACCCTTTGCGTGATGTCTGTCGATGTCCCACGGTAACCGAGGAAGCGGTCCGTGCTGTCGAAGATCGCCTTGCCGGTGTTGCTGATGATGCGTCTGGTTCCATCGCTTCGGACGTCGTCATGGATGAAATCACGAAAATCCTGCCGCTTGTCCACTGCCTCGAAGAACTCTCGCCAGGCGTGCGACGAGGGCTCGGCCGAAAGATGATAGACCTCCTCCCAGCGCTTGCCTTTGACCGAGTCCGGGTCGCGCCCCACGACGTCGCGGTAGCGTTCGGACAAATATGTGAATCTCAGATCAGCATCGAGCTCCCAGAACCAGTCGGACGCTGCCTCCGCGATGTCCTTTAGCCTTTGGGCGCTCGCACCGAGGGCTTCCTGGATACGTTTCTGGTCTGTGATATCGCTCCGGATGCCGACGATCCCGCCTTCACCAGTCCTATAGTTGCGCGCCAAAAGGACGGTTCCGTCGGCGAGTTGGTACTCGTCAGACTTATCGGGTGACAGGCGTAGGCGGGCGCGCTCGTGCGCCCATTCGTCAACCCGGGTCTCTGGCTGGGACGGCTTTCCGCCGAGCCTCGAACCCCGGGTGATTTCCTCAAGGGTCGTTCCCGGAACGAGCTTCTCGGCGATCTCCGGAAGCTGATTGCGGTACTTCTCGTTGCACAGGATCAAGCGCTCTTCGGAATCGAATAGGACGAAGGCCTCCGAGATCGATTCGATTGCATCGACAAGCCGCTGCTGGCTGGCCTTCAGTTCGGCCGTCCGGGATTCGACCCTGCGGCCCAACTCGTCGTAAGACTCTTGCAGTGCCTCTTGAGCACGGACCAGATCGGTGATGTCAGACGCCGTCCCGCGATAGCCCTGAAACACGCCTCGGTCGTTGAACACGGGAACGGCACCGGTGCTCACGTGCCGCACCTCGCCACTCTTGCTGCGAACTTCGTAGCGAAAATCCCGAATTGGCAAACGTGCTTCGAGATCCGATCGGTGTTGATGCCATTTCCAAGTATCGGTTGCCTCACTGGTCAGCTCCCAGCGGGTCTTGCCGATGATATCTCCCGGAACTCGGCCAAGTCTCGAGATGTAGGTTTTTGATATCCACGTGAAGCGAAGGTCCAGACCCATCTCCCAGAACCAGTCGGATCCGGCTGCAGCAAAATCCCGAGAGCGACGCTCGCTCTCTTTCAGAGCGCGCTCGATCGACTTTCGCGCGGTGATGTTCTGCAGGTATCCCTGAGATGCGATGAGTTCACCGTCCCCACCGAACACAGGCGTCGATTTCTCATAGACGTCGACCACCGTGCCGTCTGGGCGCACCAGCCGATACTCGACCGTGAATCCCACACCGTTGCTCAGGGCCGCGGACACCGTAGCCCGGTAGCGATCGCGGTCCTCCGGATGGGCCCAGGCCACATCGGCGTCGAAAGACGTGGTTCGTGCCAAGTACTCCTGTGGCGTGAGCCCGACGAGATCGGCAAGGCCCTTGGAGCAGTAGACGCAGCGATCCTCCACTTCGTCCCAGCGCCAGTGACCCAGTTGGCCTAGGGTTTCCGTGAGCTCGAGAAGCTCCGCTACGCTCCCGGCGCCGTTGGTCTCCTTGATTTTCTTAAGGCTTTCGAGGTCGTCGATGGACACAAGAGCAGCTTGAGGACGGCCTCGGCGCTCGATGACGACCGGACCTGCATCGTCTTGGAGTTCCCGAAGAAGCTTTGGCAGACAGGCTCTGGCTTCGGTCGACCCAATTCTGCTCATGAGTGTAGGTTCCCCTCGCAGACTTGCAGCGTGGTCTTTCCGCTACCACTGAACTGTACAGTTCGCAAATGTGTCCCGCTAGTGCCGCATATCGGACGTTCGTGGCATCGAGTTGCAAAAACCGGACGGTGAGCCGCTTCAGGCGGTCCAAAAAGCGTTGTTTCTACCGTACCTTACGGATCCGAAGTCGTTCTCGGTGCTGGGACGAAGAGTCTGAGGCCCTTCAAACCGGCCACGCGCGCTTTGCGGCACGGTCCCGAGCCGCCTGGCTCGGTCAGTAGACAAGAATACTTCAGTATTTTCAGATTAATAGCTCAAGTAAGGCGAAGCCCTGATGGTGCGGATTTAGTCCGAGCCGCCCTCGTCGGGGCAGTCGAGAACCCGGCGCACGGCCGTTGCGAGGTCTGCACGCTTAAAGGGTTTGTTCAAGAGAACTTTGCTGGCGTCCAATAGGCCATCCCGCGCGGCAACGTCGGCCGAGTAGCCCGACATGAAGACGATGCCAATGGTCGGGTAGCGCTCCTGCAGGCTGTTCGCGAAGGCGATCCCACTTTCTCCACCCGGCAAAACGACGTCGGACAGGACCAATTCGACCCCATCCCCGGTCTCGATCTGCGACCAAGCGGTTGCGGCATCAGGCACGCCGATAACACGGTAATTCAGTCCTTCCAGGATCTTGACGGCGATGCGACGGACCTCGTCGTCATCTTCGATCACCAGCAAGAGCTCGCCATGACCTCGTGGGACTGTCGTCGCTTGTCCCTGGCTGGCGCGTCGTTTGCCGCCGGGATCACGTGGCAGGCAAAGCCGCGCGCAGGTCCCGACGCCTGGCTCGCTGGTGAGCGTGACAAAACCATTCGACTGCCTGGCAAAGCCATAGACCATGGACAAACCCAGGCCACTCCCCTGCCCGAAATCTTTCGTTGTGAAGAACGGCTCGAACGCGCGGGCGAGAGTGTCCTGCGACATGCCAGCACCGTTGTCCCGGACCTCCAGGCTGACATACTCTCCCGGAGCCGCCTCCGGGTGATCGGAGAGATCAAGGGCAGAGAGCTTGGTGTTGGCGCAGGCGATCGTCAGTCGACCGCCATCCGGCATTGCATCGCGGGCATTGATCGCAAGGTTCAAGAGTGCGTTCTGAACCTGGCCTGGATCGGCGGTTGCATTCCACAAATCGGGCTCGGACTTGGTGACGATCTCAATCGTCTCGCCAAGACTACGGGAAAGGAGGTCCGACATTCCGGCAACCAGCCGGTCCAGCGCGACAGGTTGCGGGCGAAGCGGCTGCTGTCGCGAGAAAGCAAGGAGACGTTGGGTCAGCTCAGCGCCGAGACCGGCAGCACGCTTGATCGCGAGGACGGTTTCCGTATCGGCCCCGGAGTCATCCAGAAGGAACTCCGTGTTGCCTTGGATAATCGCCAGGAGATTGTTGAAGTCGTGGGCAACTCCGCCTGTAAGCTGGCCAATCGCTTCCATCTTCTGAGCCTGGCGAAGCTGCTCTTCGGCCCGTTTGATTGCCGTGATGTCTTGGATGGTACCGTGGATCTCTGTAATCTCGCCGGTGCGGTCCAGGCTCGACGCGGCTTCTTCGCTTATCCAGATCATCTCGCCGTCGGGCCGGATGAAGCGATACTCGACGCGGTAGCCCGGCGAGTCCGGATTGCGTTGGATGTGCCGCTCATAGAACCCGCGAACTGCTTCGCGATCATCGGGGTGCAAACATGCCATGTAAGCCGCGGTCTCTTTCGGGAGGTCTTCGTACGGGATCCCGAGGATGTCCTCAGCTTCCTTGGACCATTCAGCGATACGCTCATCCGATAGAACCAAGTGCCAGTAGGCGATCCGCGCCTGTCGGAGCGTTGCAGCAAGGCGGGCTTCGCTGCGTCTCAGGTCTTCCTCGGCCGCGACCTCTTTTGTGATGTCGGTGGAGGTCCCACGATAGCCGAGAAAGCGACCGTCCTGAGAAAAGATCGCCTTGCCGGTATTGCGAATGACGCGGCGCAATCCGTCACAACGGAAATCGTCATGAACGAAATCACGGAAATCCTCTTGCGCCGCTACGGCGTCGAAGAACTTCCGCCAGCCGAGTCTCTGTTGCTTGGCCGATGCGGGAAAAGCCTCTTCCCAACGCAGACCATAGAGGCTGCTGGGTGCAATGCCGGCGACGTCCCGATAGCGATCCGAGATGTAGGTGAACCTGAGGTCCGAATCGAGTTCCCAGAACCAGTCCGAGGCCGCTTCGGCGATGTCGCGAAGCCTCCGTGCACTTTCGCCGAGGGCCTTCTTCGCCAATTTCTCAGTCGTGATATCTCGGCGAATCCCAACGACACCGCCGTCTCGGGTACGATAGTTGCTGCGAAGTATCCATCGACCATCGGCAAGCTGTTCTTCGACGGGACCCAAATCCTCGCGAAAATCCCTCAGACGGTCCTGGACCCAAGCGTCGCGATCCATACCGTCCATGATGACCTGGCCGGTGGTCGCCACACGAGCGAGAATATCCCCGAACTTCGTGCCGGGTACGAGGACGTCGGTGACGCCTGAGATCAATGCGCGGTACTTAGAATTGCAAAGGACCAGTCCCTCATTCTCGTCAAACAGCACAAAGGCTTCGGAGATCGCTTCGATCGCGTCGACGAGGCGAAGGCGGCTCGCGGCGAGCTCCGCGGTCCGATCTTCGACCCGTCGCCCCATCTCGTCGTTTGCGCGTTTGAGCGCCTGCTCTGTCAGAACCAGACCGGTGATGTCGGTCGCGGTGCCTCGATAGCCATGGAATGCGCCATCGTCTCCGAAAACCGGGACGGCGTTTACAGACCGATAACCGGCCTCGCCATTCGCTTCTTCCAGCTTGTACCGGAAGTCCTTAATCGGCCGATGTGCCTCAAGATCGGATATATGATTCCGCCATTTGGCGGTGTCTGTGGGCTCATCGGTGACCTCCCAGCGTGTCTTGCCCAGGTGAAACCCTAGGGATCGCTCCTTGATCTGGTAAAAGCTGTCGGAAATCCAGCTAAAGCGGTGCTCTTTGTCCGTCTCCCAGAACCAATCGGAGGCGGCTTCCGCGAAATCCCTAAATCGCTGCTCGCTCTTTTTGAGCGCTGTCTCGGCTTGCTTTTCCTTGGTCACATCCGATGCGGTGCCCCGATAGCCGAGAAACGTCCCGTCCTCTGCGAAACGTGGATTGCCGCCGATTCGGACCCAGAACTCCGATGTGGGATCATCCGGAAAGAACTTCGGCAATCGGCGATAGGTGAAATCCCGGAATGGCTCCTGGGCCTCGAGAGCTCGCCGATGCTCCCGCCAGCCTTCGGGGTCGACTGTAACGTCGCCCATTTCCTCTCGGATCAAGCCATAGGTAGACTCTCGCGGTACGCCTAAGACGTTCGAAGCGTTGGGAGATACCCAGGTAAACCGCAACTCCGCATCCATCTCCCACAACCAGTCCGAGGCGGACTCAGCAAAGTCTTTGAAGCGACTTTCGCTTTCCCGCAGGGCGCGTTCGGCTCGATTATGGCGTGTGATATCAACGGCGCCGAAGAGCGTTCTCGCGAAGGGCTTATCCGTCCCTGGCAGGGCCGCGCAGGTGACTTCGACTTCCCGGAGGCTTCCGCTAGCCAGGCTTACAGCGCACTCGAAGGACAGCGAGCCGGTCCCCGCACAGAGGCTTGCCAGGATCTCTTCCTTGTTGTCAGACAAGGATTCGCAGAGCCTCGCCGGCTCATCGATAAACTCCGACTGATCGGAGAGACCGAAAAGCTCTAACCCCTTGAGGTTTGCGTCGACGCCCCGGATGAGATTCGTGGCCTCTTCGGCGACAGAGGGATGAGACTGGAAGTAGTCGGAGAGACTCTCACCTTCCTCAAGCTGGATCGATTTGACGTGCTCTATCGCATCGGACAGATCCGCTTCCCATAGTGCGACCGGCGCATTCTCGAAGAGCATGCGGTAGTTCCGCTCGCTATCCCGCAGTGCCTCCTCGGAACGCATCTGTTGGGTCACATCGCTTCCGGTTCCTCGGTATCCGAGAAACACGCCGTCATCGTCGAACACCGGGTTGCCGCTCACACGAGTCCATACATAGGAGTGCGCATGTTCGGGGAGCTTCGACAGGTCGCGCTTGTAGGTGAAATCGCGAAACGGCTTGCGGGCTGCAAGCGTCTTTTTGTGTTCTGCCCAGCCGCTCGCGTCGGCCGAGGTATCCACGATCTCATCTCGGGTTCGGCCGTAGTTCCACTCCTTAGGGAGTTTGGAGATTTCCGTTGCACGCGACGATAGCCAGGTGAACTTGAGGTCGGCATCCGTTTCCCAGAACCAATCGGAAGCCGCCGCGGCAAAGTCGCGGAATCGAGACTCGCTTTTGCGCAGAGCGTCTTCGGTTTCCACGCGCTCGGTGATATCTTGAATGTAGCCATGTGAGGCGACGGCGACCCCGTCCTTGTCGAAGACCATGGTCGATTCCTCGTGGACGGTGATGACCGTGCCATCCGCCCTCAAGTGTCGATAGTCGATCGAAAGGCCGGCGTTCTTGCGAAGAGCTTTATCGTTCGCCTCGCAGTATCGCTCGCGATCGTCGGGATGGATCCATTCGAGGTCGCCCGCAAAGCTCGAGCTCTTGTCGAGATACGTCTCGATGGAGACGCCCGCGAGATCGGCGAGACCCTTTGAGCAGTAGGTGCAACGCTGTTTGATCTCGTCCCATTCCCAGTGCCCAAAGCGCCCGAGCTTCTCGGCACTATCGAACATGGCCTGGGCTTTCAAGATCCGCGGGTTACCAATTACCGCCGCCTCGGGATGTTCCTCCTCGTCGATGGGAACCAGGGCGGCAAGCGGTTTTCCTTGCCGGCAAAAGATGATCCGTTCGCCAATGGCGCCAGCATCGTCGATCAGCGCTGTAAGGTCGATTGGGACCTCTCCGACATCGATTGACTTGAGAGCGGCATCATTCATGGACTGCATCTAACGGTCCTCTTGCCGGTGTGTCTGTGCGTCTTCACTCGCATCTTCTCGAAATGCAGCACTTTGCGAGGGATTCACCAAATCATCAACCACTCGAAACCGCGCGTCTCTTGGGAAAGAACTGAAATCGTTTCAATCTCAGAGCGTTGAGTAGGTGCTATCGCTGCTGCTTGAGCTGTACAGCACAGGGAGCAGGCTAACCTTGGTCACGATGCGCGGTGCGGGTTTGCGTCATGGTGTCCGGTCACTAAGCAAGTCACTATGGGATTATCGGAATGCCCGAAGTCTGTTTGAGAGAGTGGCCTTGAGCAATGCGAAGCGAAGTTTTGAGAGAGATCACGAAATCCGAGGTCGAGAGTTATCGGCGGGACGGTATCGTCCTGCTCAAGGGCCTGTTCGATCCCGGATGGGTTGCCCATCTGGTGCCATTGGTCGAGGCCGCGATGGCCGATCCCGGCCCGCTACACCTCGAGCTGGATAAGACCGGCGGCGAGGGCCGCTTCTTCTTCGATACCTTTCTTTGGCCGCGGCACGATGGGTTTCGACGCTTCCTGCAGGACTCTCCGGCGGCGGCAATCGCCGGACGGATCATGGGCTCGCGCAAGGTGAACATCTTTTTCGATCAGCTTCTGGTCAAGGAACCGGGCACAGAAGAGCCGACGCCGTGGCATCACGATTTACCTTACTGGCCGGTCGAGGGCGATCAGGTTTGCACTCTCTGGCTCGCGCTCGATCACGTAACCGCTGACAGCGGCGCCGTCGAGTACATCCGCGGCTCACACCGATGGGGGCGCCGGTTCCATCCAACCGCCTTCGCCGGTGACGATCGCTACCAAACGGAGTTGCCCAGGATCCCCGACTTCGAGGCGGAGCGGGCGTCGCTCGACATCGTCCAGTTCGAGCTCGAACCGGGGGATTGCACGCTGCATCATGCTCTCACGGTGCATAGTGCGCCGGGCAACAGCAAGGCGGGGCGTCGTCGTCGTGCTTACGTGGTGCGGTGGGCCGGCGAGGATGCGGTTTACGCGCCCGGCGATGACATCATGCCGGTCCTCTGGAAGCCGCAGATAGCTCCCGGCGACGCTTTGGACTGCGACCTCTGGCCTGTTATGTGGAACGAGCAATAGGGAGACATTCGGCGGTGGCAAACGACGCACCAAGAAACTCTGATTGGGGACCTCGTACCACGGCGGTGCACGCAGGCGAGGGGATCGATCCAGTGACCCGGGCGTCATCGCCGAACCTCGTCATGTCGGCGACCTTTGCCCCGGAGGGCGATGCGGGCTTCTCCGTGCGCAATCGGGGCGACTACGAAGGCTTCGTCTATGGCCGCCTGTCGAACCCGACGGTCCGTCAGCTCGAGGAGAAGCTGGCGGCACTGGAAGGCGCGGAAGACGCTAAGGTCTTCGCTTCGGGCATGGCCGCCTCGCACGCGCTTCTGGCCGGGCGCTTGAGCGCCGGCGACCATCTGATCTTCGCGGACACGAACTATGTGGGCACCGCGGAGCTGGTCCGAGACTCGCTGCCCCGC
Organism: Alatinidae sp. Z8VKAUB7J3; assembly: GCA_010016025.2. Lineage (NCBI taxonomy): Eukaryota > Metazoa > Cnidaria > Cubozoa > Carybdeida > Alatinidae > Alatinidae sp. Z8VKAUB7J3. The sequence continues at coordinate 5,990,258 of JAAAKM020000498.1, forward strand.
TGGGGCATCGAGATCAGCCCGGTGGACACCTCGGACCTTGCCGAGATCGAGGCGGCGATTCGGCCGAACACGCGCATGCTTTGGCTCGAGACGCCAGCCAATCCGATCATGCGCCTTGCCGACATTGCGGCCTGTGCCAAGCTGGCCCACCAAGCAGGGGTGCGCGATGTCGTTGTCGATTCGACCTTCGCCTCGCCGATCGCAACCCGTCCTCTCGAGCTCGGCGCCGATTTCGTCGTCCACTCCCTCACCAAGTACATCGGCGGTCATGGCGATGCGATGGGCGGTGGCGTGGCCGGGCCAAGGGAAGAGCTCGACGCGCTGAACCTCGAAGCGACGGTTCACTACGGCGGCGTCCTCTCTCCCTTCAATGCTTGGCTGATCCTGCGCGGCGCTGCGACCTTACCTCTGCGCATGAAGGCTCACGAGGAGAGCGCGCTGGCGGTTGCCCGCTTTCTCGAAGGTCACCCGGCGGTCGCGCGCGTTCACTATCCCGGCCTCCCGTCCCATCCGCAGCACGAACTGGCCAGGAGTCAGATGCGCAACTTCTCGGGTATGATGACCTTCGAGACCAAGGCGCCGGGACCTGAGGTGGCGGCGCGCATGATCGAGGGGCTGGAGATCGCGCACTATGCGGTGTCGCTCGGTCACCATCGCTCGTTGGTCTACTTCATTCCGACGGCAACGCTGATGGAGTCGACCTTTCGGCTTTCGCCTGAGGCCGAGCGACGCTATCGCGAATTTGCCGGCGACGGTGTCTTCCGCCTCTCGGTGGGGATCGAGGATGCCGAGGATCTCTGTGCAGATCTCGATCGGGTCTTGGGTGTTTAGTTGGGAGGAGTCATGATCGGCGGGCTTGATAGCGACACTGTTTTTGTCGCCTTGCATTACCAGAACGAAAACTGCCACCCCGATGGCAAGATCAAGGTCGGGATTTCGGAAGGCGCCGCGTGGCGGGAGGCCACCTTGCAGGCGGCAAAGCGTCTCCTCGATGGCGCCCGTCGCCACGCTGTGCCGGTGGTCCACGTGCGGCTTGCGGTTCGTCCCGACTATCGAGACGTGATCGCCAACACGCCCCTGACCCGTCAATGGGTCGAGCTGGGCGCCTGGAAAGAAGGCACCTGGGGTGTCGAGTTTCTCGCCGATATGATGCCGAGCGACGATGAGTTCGTCGTGAACCACACGCGGAACAACGCCTTCTACGGCTCGCAGCTCGAGGAGGTGCTGAACCGCCATCGGCCGCGGCGCCTGGTCTGCGCAGGTGTCTCGACAGCCTACGTGGTCGAGTCGACGGTGCGCCATGCGACGGATATCGGCTACGACGTTTGGGTCGCAGGCGATGCCTGTTCGACGGCAACCATCGCGCAGCACGATGCCGCCCTCGCCGCGATGTCGCTGCTAGCGACGGTGACCACCGTCGATAAGATCGTCGCGGAGTTCGCAGGCGCGGCCGCTACTCAGTGAGTCGGAACGAAAGCCCCTACGACGTAGTTGCCCGGCCAAGGAAGCCGGCCGCTTCGAGCAAGAGTCCGCTCGCCGCGGCAGTGGCGAGCAGCATGACCGGGCTGAGTTTGAACCGGAAGACGGCGATCAATGCGATCAGGGTCAGTAGCCCGGCCCAGGGATCGAGCGAGGCGAAGCTCGGCCAGGCGAGGCTGATCAGCCAGGCTTCGAAGCGGCCGACGTCGCGGAACAAGACATGCAGCGCAAACCAGATCGCGAGGTTGAGAATCACCCCGACGACGGCCGCGGTGATCGCCGACAGCGCGGCTGAAAGCGCACGGCTGCCGCGCAGGCGCTCGATGTAGGGCGCGCCGAGAAAGATCCATTTATCTAACATGCATTCCATGCAAGTGCCTTTCTCACATTAACACCTTTTTCTCAACAACTGATATAGGCTTTACAACTATTTTAAAATAATCTAATATCTGTGCTTGCGATTGTTAAACCCTATTTTCATTGTCTCTATCTCCTCTTTATTAACGAGAGGCTCAGCTGCTTCTTCTGTTAGTTCCTACCTCTGTTGAAAGGTTTCAGGGAGCTGTCCTACTACTTTTGACAGGTGAGTAATATATCTATCAAATATCAGGTTCTTTACTGTCTTTGTGGGAGTTTTACTTGCTTCATTTCAATTCTGCTGTAGGAAAGATTCTGAGCCATGGAACAATAATGAAGTAGAAAACAAATGTTGGTGACGCTCAGTTAGACAACATATGTAACATTTATTGATAGAAATTGAATAATTTGAAAAGAATTGCTTATCATTCTGGCGTGAAAATGTTCAGTTTTCTTGTATATTTTGATTATATATGCATATTGGGGGTTGTCAATTGTTAGAAGAGGAAGACATATTAAGAAATACTTGCCATTTGGAGGTTTTAATTCATTACTCTTGGGTGCCTAATAGACATCCCCATCCCCCCCTCCACTAATAAATTTTTCAAAAATTTTCCATCCAGGACATTCTTATTGCAACCCCCTCCCCCCCACCTATTAATTTTTACGTCACCTCCCAACCATGACAATTTTTTGAGGAGGTACTTCGGCGGGCAAATAGAAAATGTCTTTATCAAAATATGAAAATCACACATTAAAAAGATGACAGTGGCCTTTTACGAGGCTCGAAGAAGTGTGAAGACGAACATTAAACATGTTAGCAATAATACTGTCATTGAGCAGGAGGATGAGCGGATCATTTATAAAAACGTGGAAGGCATGTAGGAGACTGCCATGACTTCAAATAACTGGCTATTGTTTGTGTTTGTGTTACCCTACATTTGGAGTTGCAGTTGATTCTAAACATTGATTCTTGAATTCCTTTTTTGGTCATTTCCAACCCCCCACCCCCCATCTATTCCAATTCCCTTATTTATTAAGTTTTTTTGATTTTTCCACCCCCCTCGGTCTATTAGGCACCCAAGAGTAAGTCAGATTCTTACTAGCAGAGAGTTAGAAATATAAATCCCTGTTTGTTAACTTATAAAAATGTATCCCTCTCTATCAGGAGTCAGAGCAATAAAACACAATCATCAAATTAACCAAACGCCAAACTTGTTGCCGTGGCAGCTCTCAAGTGTTGACAATCTAGTTATCCTTGCTACAACAGAAGAATGCCCAAAGCCAAATTCTACCTGGAAACAAAACATTCCATCACATGGCCTTTGTGTCAATAACAAAGACATTGTACAGCTCTTCTGGTTCTAACCATAAATGATAACCAATTTTCCTTGCCCTTTCCCCATCAATGGGGGGCCATCCACAACAAATTGTTTTGTGTAAGGTCACTGCACCCATGCCCCCTGATGAAATGTCCACAGAGTTTCAACACCTGGACAATGACCCCATGATTCTAATGGCACATTTGATATGATCTCATTTACCAGATATTCAACAAAGGTTTTCCAATCTCTGTTTATTCCACGAATCCAATACTAACACATTATGGAAGCTATCCAACAATACACGCCATTTATCTTAACCACAGATTCCAATAATTTCCTGTCAGTAGTTGTCAGTCTTGACAAAATAAGTGCCCCAAGCAATTCAAGACGTGCTATGGACATTTTCCCTAGAGGAGTAAGTCTAATCTTTGAACACAAGAATCTGACAAATGAACTGTCTCCAGTTGTCACTCTAGCATAAACAATTGCAAGATAACTCATTTCTGAATCATCACAAAATCCATTCAGTTCAACATATGTTAGTTTTCTTTCTAAACCCTTTCTAAAGACGTCCATATGTGCGTTTATAATCCCTTGCTTATTTGCAAATCTATCCTTTAAAGTTTTAAGTGCTGCTTCGTAATTTACATTCGAGAGAGAAATACCTGCCACTGCAGCCCTGCTGCTCCACTTGAAAACATTTTCAAAAATTTAGCCAATTTTCAGTAGTGACCTGAAGAAGACTGTTAGACAAATCATTTTCAATAAAGTTTCAACATTTGGTATCTTACTTATCATCATAATGTTGCTTGTCCCAGATAATTATCCCTGTTATGATATGTACTGGCAGCCATCTTTGTTAGCTGCCATCTTGGATCAACCTCCAGTTGAACTGTCAATGTTAAATGTTAATCATTCTCTTCTATCTTTGAGATATAAGTGATCGGACTTACCATAATCTCCTGTGTCCTTCATTGCCTTTATCTGCACACTGTGCTGATGTAACAATGCAGCATGGTCTCAGAAGTAGGAAGGGTGACACAAGAGACAACACACCAGCATATTGAAATAATAAGAGACAGTACCAGTACCCCTGGGAACACATACCTTCAAATTCTTACAAACACTATCACAACAATAGCTTTGATGAGTATAGTATACCAGTGCACCCCTTAACAGACAATGGTCCTCAATTTACATCCTCTGAATTTGACGAGTTTGGTTGCACCTATAGATTGCAACACTACACATCATCATCACACCTCCCCGACTCCAATCCTTTTGCATCAAGGGTGCTATGTTGCATATATTGGGGGCATGACCTATATACTGAAAAGAAACAGTTTAGATCTCTTATTCCAGACTTGTTTCCCCATGCTACAGAGATGATACATTCAGTTCAATCACAGACCTGTATTAACGTATTGCATTCTTGAAAATGCAGTTTATTAAAATTGACTGAGGTGCCTATGGGTAGAAAAGTTTAAAAAGCACTGCTGTTATGGCAATTGATAACAATGCTCAACTAAGAAGATGAATTGAAACCATTCCAGCTGAGTCTTTATATCCTGTAACAATATCAGAAAGTATCAAACCTTCAAAACATGGGCAGGAAATTTTAAAATATGTAACTTAAGTAAGAGTATTAGGTAGAGAATGGAGCTTGAGAAAATCAGGAATGATGTATAAAGCCAAAGGAAATCAAGGCTGTAATTTTGAACAAGCAACAGTTTGACTCAATAAGACTAGACCGACAGTCCCTGACCTCAAAAAGAGGAAGGGCTTTCATAATGTCATTAGTTTCCATGAATGCTGAAACAATATATACTATATAATTTCATATTAAAACTATTTAGTTTTCTCTCATTGTGTACTTTACACAAAGGAGGTCCATACATAACTGACTTTATGCTTGCTGCATGTCTACGTGAAGAATTTGAACTTAACAAATTGATGTTCTTACCTTAGTTCTGACAGCAAAACATCAATATCAATAACATCAATACATATATTTGGGAAGAAGAGGGGTGCCAATATACTTAAAAGACACATCTATTTCTACAGTACATATCTAGGAGGAGCATAAAAGTACTTACAATTTGTGTCCACACACATTGACTAGTAGTCTCAAGCTTGGATTCGTATATGAACTAGTTTTACATCTTGGGCAGTGCTGCTCATCCATAGCTTCTTTAATGCACTTAAATTGAGTTGTGCTGAGACATTGGTTACATGATATGTCATCCAAATCTATCTATAGAATGCATCTAAAAGTTTAAAATAGAGGAAAAAATCCCATACAATATACTTTATGCTAAATATACATTCAAGAATATATATCTTTATTTAATAAAACTAATATTTGTGAGTTAGGAGCAGTGCAATACTAAGATGAAGTAGCCTCGCAAGTCTTAAAGGTTTATTTTAAAACTTTAGGGGTAGAGAGGCAAATAATAGCAGAGGTGACTACAGCCTATATAAAGAATATGCAGAGAGTATGCAAAATAATAAAAAATTCAGTTATCATCCTGTACTTTATCTGTCAACAAATAAAAATATTCTAAGTTTGGTTCTTCTCATAACAAATAGGTATAGCTCTACTAAGTATATACAGGTTATTTTCTGCTTAGTTGAGTGGCCTACTTCAGATGATGATCATCGACAACGACAGGGTCTCCAACTGATAATGTGTTTGATCTGATCAGGCATGACTGGCCTGAAAAGGTAAACAATGCCATCTGCAGACAACTGACAGCACCACAGTTTACCATTTCATGCATCATAATTGAACAAAAAGCATAAAGTTTTGTACCTGTTAGTGATCAGTTTATTTCTTTTCTCTGCAATGCCTGAAAGCATCCAAGATATACCAAGCTTTTTTCGTTATCTGGAAGAACTATTTTCAGACAAGATTTGGGCTGCAGCATAGCAATACATCAGGTTTTATCCAGGGGATGTCTCAAATGTTACACTTGTTGATAAATTGTTTCAGATGGTGAGTTTTGCCAATA
>JAAAKM020000498.1:6008833-6029512 GCA_010016025.2 Alatinidae sp. Z8VKAUB7J3
GGTGACTTTAACCCCTTGTGATATTCACCTCCTGTGACCTTAACCCCCCACAACATTCACCCTCTGCAACGTTAACCCCCCTATGATATTCACATAACGTCCCGTATGACATTAACCCCCCTCAATGAATAATGGTGTCGAAGTTTGGCATGACAGACTCAACATGTTGGACAGCATCACTCAAATATATGAAAGTTGATTGGTGTGATCAAAGACGAAGAAGATTTAACTAGTGTTGAACTAACACTTATCCAACAAGGGTGCCCCCTAGTCATCCTAATTCAGTATATGCTCGGGTGAATGAGCGTGTAACCACCGTTGTGGCCAGTTACGCAAATCGGCAGCCATTAGATTACGTTCGAGGTATTGCATGCAACATTAAGGTCTGAAACTTTACATATTTTAGCACATTTTTGATGCGTCATGATGTTTTATAGAAGTGATGTTTTATACATTAAATCGATTTATATTTGAACTCATACTGTCATGACAATCAATTTCTTTACAATGTGGAATGGCGCACCCATAATGCCCCTGGGACAAATTTGATACCCACATTTTTAAGTGAATTGATTTAAAATTCAAAATTCTCTGGTACAATTTTAAAACGTCAAAGATGCCACAACATTGCTATTGCAGTGTCAAATAGGCAAATGAGGTCAATATCATGGGGGGGTTAATGTTGCAGGGGGTGATTATCTGGGGGGTGTATGTCTGGGGGTTGAATGTTGCATGACCAATGGCCACATCACACCACCAACAATACCCATAATCAGATTCAAGTTTACAATCAACTTTCACCAGGAATCTGTTTTAAGCCCTTTGCCAACAACAGTGTGAACATGAGCATTGATGAAATGTTTATTTGGACCAAATTCTAGACATTAAATTCACAGAAAGTGGATGTTGTGTCTGTTATATAGATAATAAATAAATAGAATAGGGAACAACTCAAAATGTGCATCTCCAGTATTCTTAATCAATATCACTCTTGGCATGGAGAAGACATCATAATGCATGGGGGTAACATTGTAACCCACCCACCCCTCCAAAAAAAGGGAACTTTCTTAGCTCATCTGACGTCTTGATTGATCTTTGTTAACTCCCTGCACAGCTCCCTGTAAAGTACTGTTTGCAAATGTCTGACTTTTGATATAGCCAGGAAAATTCATGCAAAAGAAGTGGTTATATGATGGTTTCAACTGAAAAGATTAGTTTATAGCAAGCAACCAGCTGTTAACTATGATCTTTCTGTAGATCTAAGGGAGAATGGCTCTTGATGAGTGGCTTATAATGTTTGAAAAAACAGTATACTCTGTGAGCACGTGTTCTGTAGAGGTTCTGTAGATCTTGCTGTATATAGATCGATATTAGCAACTAGCTGAATTACCAGATTCAACAAAGTGATTTTGTTTGCCTTTTAACTTTTCACTGTGGCATTGTTCAACTCTAGGGAATATGCTAGTTGATCCTGTCAATGAGATTTAAAGACATCCTATCAACATAGCTTGCATATCTCCTGCATTTGAATCTAGAAATGACATTGAATTGGTAGTTGGTCTTTAATTGAGGCTTAAGCAAAGGCTTGGATTCAAATGAGACTTCAGGTTTCCATAATAGGAAGATCTTATAGCTTTCTTAGGTATGTTTTGTATATATGTAGATGAAATTAAACCTATCCAGGGGTGTGAAGGTAAACAGGACATTTTTCTTACCGTATAATTAGTGCAAGGTTACTTAACCTAAATTAATTGAGCACTGATACATTTATGTAGTAATGAAGAAGGGTAACAGCTGTTCCTTTTATAGTAAATGGGTTTTACTCTGTAGGCCTGTATATACTTTGTTTCAACTTTAGTATAATTGCAATCCATTGCTTATTTTATATTTTGACATAACCCATTTAGGGGAGTGGACAAGACTTCTCACCAGTATATACTCATTTCCTTTTTGTCAAATTACAATTACCAAATATGGAATACGGTACACAGGGAACAAAGAAACAACCTTCTGCTGCAGCCACATCCTGATAACAATAAGCACATTAAGTCTTATCAAAGAATAACAGCAATTTAGTTTCTTTGATGAAAAAAATTAGTAAGGACCAGTGGCAAAACATGTGGTAGTCTGCTATGATAATGGATATGTCTAGTGTAAGAATGCATGGAACACCACAAGTATATAGTAACGTAAAAGACCAAGCTGCATTTTGTGGTTTTATAGAAGTAGAATTAAAGTCAGCCATAATCAAAAGTCCCATGTAACATACGCGCCATGCATTTATTATATGATTCACTTTCCCCTTCAGTCTAGGTAATAGTTATGATTTAAACAGAGTGTACTTAGTTTGTATCAAATTTAGTTTGTATACTGCTGTATTATTTAAGAATTCAGATTGTATAAATTCTGTTATCACATGATTATAACTGTGTACTTTTTATCAGATGTTTATGTGATTGTCATAATTTTACGTAAAGCATAAGTAAGCTTTTCAATGTTGTCATATTCCCTTTTTTTGTAGAACAAAAGCCTCCAATCTATACATCTGAGAAATCTGGTAATGATGAAAGTGGTGATGGGAGTCAAGAAAAGCCATTTAAGACAGTCATCAGGGCTATGAATCATGCTGGGGCAGAACCATTCCCGTCAATAATGGTAGATGCAAAGGATGGAGAAGGAGTAAGCTGACATTGACACTGTTACATAAGCATGTAATGTTGATATTAGTGTATAGGTAAAAGAGTGATGGGACCAGACTCCCTATTTTAAATAGGAGTTAGATACTCCAAGGCAAAAACAAATAAGTAACCACCCCAGGTTCCATTTAGCAGACTTCACAGATTTTAACATACCCAGGGCAGGTCAAATGACTCACACTAGTACCGAGAGATTACAGCAACATATTTTCAGCTTTAACATTTTAATCAAACACCTCCTCCCAAGATGTACCGCTGTCAGTGTTCCCAATACATTTCTGTTATTCCACCAATTTCTACCTGTCATTGACATTTGCAGCATAAAATGTGGCCAGTACATGATTCAAATAAACTGTAAGGTAATACAACCAACGTTATTGGATGCCTTATATTCCTTTTTGCACCCAAATTAACATTTTTGTAATAAATGTTATGCAGCAGCAAAATTTGTTGTGTCAATAACCCTGATGTAGTTGAAAGTAGGTTATGACGTTTATCAATACATAGCTGCAAGGGATAACGAGTAACGCATAGGTTGTACCTCCCCAGAATCAGAAACACATGGGGAGAAATCATTTTATGTATCAATATATTTATTTTATACTGCTACACACTTATTAACAGGTCCTGCAGATATCTAGGCACCAGCTCCCTCTGCATTTTAAGAGAGCTCCATAGCAATTCCTGTTATATTAGTAATCGTTTGATTTTCCTTGCATAAGTTAGGATATGATGAGCATACATATATACTCCTTTGGTATTCCTTTTGAACAGAGCATATCTATATTCTATATGTTGGTATATTTAGTCAATATATACATGGGCTTACACATTGTGGCAGCTGATATCAATTACTACACATGTCTTATCTTGGGCCCTTGTCTACTTCACATGTCGAACTTGAGTCTTGACTGATTACTCTTTACTTTTCTTTTAGGTTAGACAAAGAGTTTATCTTTGATGCATGCATCTAGACAAAATTTATCATGGTTGAAGATTTACTAGGCTTTAATGTATAAGTAAAACTAAAGTGTCATAAAGGAGGAGACACCACAGCTTAGCTGCTACTATAATATTTATATGATATAACATAAACAGCAGCTTTAGTTTATGTTTGTGACATATTTTATTATCTGCAATGCTTTTTCAGAATTCAGATTTACTTTATATCTTGTACAGTTTTTGTAGACAATGCAATTATTACTGTTATTTGCCTCACTTATTTGTTAGCAATTCACACAAATAGCAAAAGCACAATTAAAGAAAGTGTCAAAGATCTGGTCAGCAGAAAAAAGAAAGGCAGAAGATAGAAAAGCAAAGGAGGTATGATGTATTTATTAAAAGTTTTCAATTTCATTTACATGTTATTAAGAGATAGATGCAAATTTTGAAATGCTTGGGATGGCTAATAAAGTGGTGTGTAATTACTTAAGTTGTGACTTCTTCTTGCCACTGTTGCAGCACCAATTTATACAATACTGCGTTACAGAAATCGAAGCAAGTGTGTAACTCTTGGAATTTCTTCTAGTACCATGACCTGGTCTTAGGTGGTTTTGAATCCTTTCTAGGACCTCCGTGGTCTATGTCTGCTATTGCTGTTTTGTTAACAGATGGTTACTGTGGAAACGGATCAAAAGTATTATTTTGTAATTATTTATGGCATTGGTCTGACATACAGTCAGCCTGCTATTTCATGTCAACATCACCAACTGCTTGGTTTCTGCTTTTTACAAATACAGTAGGTCCATGAGTCTTGTTAATACGTTTTATGGTTAAATTAGGGCATTTTCATTAATTAAAGTATAGATGCAAGACTATTGTTTATTGTCTATTGTTTATTGCATAAATGCTTGAAATAGTTGATGTTTGATATAAAAATTGACATATAACTAGGGAAAAACATTCAAGAAGTGAAACATTTGGTAGACAAAGTTTTACTACCACTTGACATTTCCACGTCCATAAAACTCAGTAGGCATCGGTCAATAAATCTGGATCTTAATATTATCATTGTACCAACTAATCAATCAACCAATGCCAATAACCTGGTGCATTAACTATGAAAGGTGGCCAATAGTGTTCTGTCCCGCATTGAAAATGTATTTGAAAAACATATTTAACACCATCTAATTGGAGTCCTGCACATAGCAGCCTCTTCTGGTGTGTCAGCTTTAAACCTTTGGTTACCTTTCCTAATGATTAGTGATAAAAACACTAAAGCTCTAGAATATATTTTGTGAGTTTTATGAAAAGACCTTAAATTGTACCTAATCTTGTAAAGTTACAGTTATCATTTTATCATTTTATTATGAATGAATCTTACAGGCAGAAAAACAATTACAGAGGGAAAAGAATCTCGATGAAGCTAAGAAGATAACAATAGAGGAAGATAAAAGCCTTCCAGAAGCGAAAAGGGTATGTAGCATGGGTTGCCTTATTTAAAAGTATTGGCCTGACTTTAGACAGTAAACCAGTTTGATGTAACTGTAGACTCTGTGGTACTATCTTCCTACTTGCATGGATGGAAATCTAATGCAGACGTAATGGAGTGATCCTTCAGCATTGCAGGAGATAAGATTTTCGGCAGTATGCCTTACATATTCATTAATAGTTCACAAAGTAGTTTCAATGCCCTCTCTGATTTATCATTCAAAGTTGTGAAAGTGCTGATAGGTAACATAATCTTCAGCGGGAAAAGTCAGCAATTTGATGTACTTAGTCATCTGAGGTATCTGTTTTCTTTATGTATTTGGAATTGTATGAACAAATGGAGTTTTTCTCTTTGAGTATTATATATATATATATATATATATATATATATATATATATGTATATATGTATATATATATATATATATATATATATATATATAATGACTCAAAATGCCTTGCGGCGAGCTACAAGCTTTCGGTTAAAAAACCTTTATCAAGTAAAACTACTACTTGATAAAGGTTTTTTAACCGAAAGCTTGCAGCTCGCCTTAAGGCATTTTAAGTTATTTTATATAGTTTTTATTATATATCTTAATGTGGTTTTAAGTTTCAATATACATATTCATTAATATAAAAACACTATGGCAGACTTCATAAATAGCCCTAAGTTGAAAACAGATATAAAAACATTAAAACCTAAATTGGGCTCTCCGCGAGCTTTCGGAATTCATATTCCTTCTATATATCTATATATATTCATTTAAGACGTAGAAATACATTGTGCAGCTGTATTGACTTCACTTTACATACATGACTAGGACATGCGGCAGACGTCATTGGACGAATAGTTAGAACAAAGGTAAACAGTAATACATTGAGTAAAAATTCAGAGAAACGACTAGTAAAGTACAGAGGGGGATAAACGTTACATTTCCTTTACATTAGTCATTGAGTCAGTGTTTTTCCATAGTGGTACTCTGATGAATCTATATTTTATACTTTGTGCTTTTCCATATCATAGAAAGACTCTAGCAAATATCTTGCATACCCTGGGGCGTGTTCAAATGTAAGATATCAAAAGTCAGAAGTCTTGCACTTCATTTAGGACGTAGAAGTGCATTGTGTAACTTGTACCAATCACTGATAGTACAGAAATCAAGCTTATTGTAGAAACAACAACAAAGAAATCTCCAAACTACTCATACAATGCTTTTCAGTGACATTTCAATCTGAATATGATTTGTCGGATTTAGATTAGGTGAATAAGATGATTTATGGGCCATATCGTGAGAAAGAAAGGGCTTGAGAACCTTACTCTGACTGGACGAATTGAAGGTAAAGGAGGCAGGGAGACCTCGGAGGACATACTTACGAAGTTTTAGGTGTCAGATCGAGAAGAGATTACTGCAGAAGACAAGAGAGAGGCTGGAATAGAAGAGTTATTGCACCTTACGAGAGACAGGAAGCTGTGGAGAACTATGATTGCCCAAGTCCGAAAAGGATATAGCATTTAGACAGACAGAATAAGAACGTTGTTATCTTCAACTGCATGCACAAAGGTGTAGGCGTATGTATCCATGTTGTAGTTACCTTGTCTAATTTTGAGTGTATACCTCGTGTTTGACCTGCCTTTGCAGTTTCGGGTGTATCGCTGTTGAGATGAGGTAGAGAATCTCTGATAGAAGGAAAAAAACTTTACTTTACGATAGTTGTCTATTTGTTTTTAACTCACAAGCTAAGCGGCCATGGCGGGAAAGTTAAAGCTGACTATGTAATGAGTTCCTACTCAGGTGAAGGTGATGCGGCCGAATGGTGGACACGTTTTCAAGCCATTGGAACTTTAAAGGAGTACAGTGAAGTCTGGCTCGTGTTAAAGAAGCAATTTTGACAGCACTCTAACTATTAAAGTTTGCTGCTTTTGATCAGTTAAGGACACGGAAGTTTCGACGTGGATAAAATGTGGATGCATTCTACGCAGACGTGAAACGTTTGTGTAATCTCGCTGAGATCGATACGCCAGGTGTCGTATTTGTCACTGGCATGCCTGAAAACATTGGCCTTTAGCTTCGTAGCATGGTGAAGGCCTCTGACCGTGAACTGGTTGCAAAGGCCCGAGTTTTGGTTGAGTCAGGTAGCTACGATGATTCATTAGCTTCACCTGCTGTTGTCTCACGTGGGAGAGGTGAGAGACGTTGCTTCAAAGTAGGCCACATAGCACGCTTTTGTCGAAATCGTCAGCAACTGGTCAAGGAAAAGGCCACTTGCGAGAAGTGTGGCGAAGAAGGACATGTAGAAATTGGCTGTCGTAAGCCACGTAAACGAGCAAGGGGCCGCAACCTATGTGGAGCGAGTTGCGACCCCGTTTCAATGAAAAGTTTGTTGCTCCGCGATATCACAGTAAATGGTCAACGTGCACAGTCGTTATTTGATACAGGTTGTTCCTCGAGCAGCATACATGAGAGTTTTCTACCTGTTTCGTCCTCCCACACTAACATTACGATGATGAACGGTTCACAAACCGTTTCTTGTGGAGTTGCAAAACTGTCCCTTTAAGTTGGATCAAAAACAATATGGTTGGATTGTTTGGTAGTGAAAAATTTATTACGAGATGTTGATGCCATCGTAGGCATGGATGCAATCACTTCATTAGGTGGAATTAAGGTACTGCCAGATGGCTCTTTTAGGATAGATGAGGACGTCAGTAGCAATAGTACGGTTTCCGTGACTTCTCTCTCGCCGTCGGAGTCATTAAATATCGAGGATGACAACTTCTTTGCAAAATTTACGAATGGCAAATGGACCGTGAAATGGAAATGGAAAGATGGCAAAGAACCGAAAATGCTGCAAAATTGTGTTAGTCAGTATTCAATGGACGCTCTTACTCAGGAGCAGTTTGATAAAGTGTTAGATGAGTGGATAGAAAAGGGCTATTTTTTGCCATATGACGAAGATACACAAGGACCAATAAAAAGTATGATACCGATGTTTGCAGTTGTGCAAGTAAATAAACGAAAAGTTCGTCCCGTTTTAGATTATCGCGAACTGAACGAATTTGTCGATGTGTTCTCAGGCGAAAGTGCTGTCTGTAGGGAGAAACTTCGTAGTTGGCGTCAAGAAAGCACTAATTGTTCTATTATCGATCTTAAGGATGCATACTTACAATTACATCTCGATGAGTCTCTGTGGCCTTATCAAGCAGTGCAACATAAGTCTCGAATTTGGTGTTTAACTCGTGTAGGTTTTGGCCTAAATGTTGCACCAATGATTTTGACTTCTATTTTACGCAAGGTATTAGCAGTAGATCCTGTGGTTCAGTCTGGTACAAACTCGTACACCGACGATATCTTTATCGATGGGTCGGTGGTCCCAGTAGACCATGTAAGAGCCCTGTTGAGCCAGTTTGGCTTTGTTTGTAAACCGACAGAGAGTGTTGACGAATTTTCTCAAACTCGAGTGCTGGGACTGAACGTTCTAAGGCGATCCAATGATTTGTGGTGGAGCAGATCCAATCAAGTGGATCCATTAGCTGTCACTGCGTCAACTTTGACTAAAAGACATTTGTACTCCCTTTGTGGTAAAATCACTGGGATTAACCCAGTTTGTGGATGGTCATGGGTGTATTGTAGCTATCTGAAGCGTTTATGTAATGAGCTGACATGGGACACTCAATTGCCTGAACATATCAGCTCAAAAGTAAGAGAGATGATGATGAAATTGAACAAGGATGACCCAGCACATGGACGTTGGAATGTATCTGGTGTCGTCGGAAAGGTGTGGTGTGATACAATGGGGTGTTGTTTGCAAATCGATGACCATGTAATAGAAGATTGCTCCTGGTTACGCCGCAATTGCCATCACATTAATGTAGCAGACTTAGAGGCGGTAATTAAGGGCTTAAATCTATGCCTTCTGTGGAAACTATAAGAAATCGAAATAGTTACTGATTCAGGCGTCGTGTACGGATGGGTAACAGAGGTGTTAACTGCCAAACAACGTGTCAGAACTAAGGCATCAGCAGAGATGTTAATTAGGAGACGATTACAGCTGCTCAAAAGTTTAATTGACGATTACCAACTCTCGGTTTCCATTACCTTGTCGCCTCAGAGAGAAACCGAGCCGACATATTGACTAGGGTACCAAGAAATTGGATTGACTCCAGGCATAATGAGAAAGTGGAGGATGTAGGTGGTCCAGCTGTCAATAGTAATTCCGAATTCTCATTATCGGATGTTCATGCACTCTGTCATGGTGGCATCAAGCAGACAAAGAGGCTAGCTGAACAGTGTGGTCTTACTCCCACAAGGAAAAATCTAAAAGATGTTGTCATGTCTTGTGATCGTTGTCAATCAATTGATCCATCCCCTGTAAAGTGAGAGACTGGCCATTTATCATCACAGGATACTTGGCATAAGGTAGCTGTCGACGTCACACATTACGAAGGTGGGAAGTATTTGACACTGGTTGATTGCAGTTCGTCAAGATTTGCAGTTTGGCGAAAAATTAGAAATGCATGTCACACTGAAATTGTGACCCAGCTGGCATCTATTTTTAGGGAAACAGGTCCACCAAATGAAATATTGTTAGACATCTTTACTAGCTTTAAGTCGAAAAAATTTGTCGCGTTTTGTACATCATGGAACATTATTATTGTACCTCGAGCTGTTCATCGCCCTAGTGGAAACGGTATAGTTGAGAGCAACCATCATACAGTAAAGTCAATTGCTGCTCGAACAGTACGGGGAATTCTGGACGCTGTTTACTGGTATAATAATACATCCCCGTCCAGAAGGCCATCATCTCCTGCATCGTTAGTCTATAAGTATCAGAGTCGATTAAAATGTGTAGCTATTCAGCCATGCAATGTGCCATTTGACTAGACCTACCATCCTGGGGATCAAGTATGGGTAAAACCAGCCCAACATACACATTGCCATGAACAATGGAAGTCGGGGAAAGTAGTTAAACAACTGTCACCTCACAAGGTTGATGTAGGAGTCAATGGATTTACTTGCCCACGACATATTGCAGATTTAAGGCCACGTCGTTCTGAGTGTGTATTAGAAAGTGAAGCTTTAAGTGACTCTGTTTTAGAGCAGGACATAGATGCACTGCTTTTATCAAGTGACACTAGTTCTGATGAAGATGCTGACAGTTCACTCGGACAGCTCCGCTGTTAACGAGTTCGTCGTCATCCACCTTGTTATGAAGCAAGGACCTCCACTCGCATATTGAGTGGTTAAACAGATGGGGTGTCTGGGAGCGTCGTAAGGCCTTCCATGGGGGTCCGGAAAATTTTGCAATTTTGACTATTTCATAGCCTTTAAACCTCTATTTTAAGCCCTTTTATGGGCGGTTTTACTCTTTTAAAACATACAACTTTTAAGAGAAAGTATACACTTTAAGATGTTAGATTATTCTCGCCCTCCTGAAGATTTTTTATAATTATGAAAAATCGCATTTATGCAGTTTCTGCGCAAATCAGCAAATGCAAACGCGATCCAGAAGTATTTATGGGGACCTGAAAGTAGGAATTCTTTATATGTTTACTAAAAGTTCGCTAAAGGTTTGAATCAAATGTGATATTTTGAAAGATGTTCTTGAATGCTGACGAAATAAGTACCACAATCAACGACATAGCCAATGTAAAGTATGTCAATAAAAACATCCAACACAATCAACGAATAAAACATGGCGAGAGAATGACACCTATTGTTCGTGGAGTAGTTGCCCTTGTGCAGGCTAAAAATAGTGTGTGTGTGTGTGTGTGTGTATGTGTGTATGTGTAGTTTGTGTGTCTTCCCATCTTTATAAGGGCCTTCACGACCAAAGTTCGCTATCTTTTGACAATTTTTTTCAAATTTCGCATAAAATAAAAAATTATGTAGAAGTGCTCGGGGCCCCATGATATCACAATCTGGTCGGGGCCCCTAGGACGTGCACTCCCTGAACCCCGCCTGTTACGCGCCTGGTATCAGCTTAATGACAATCAAATAATCGAAAAATTAACAATGACAGCCATGAGATATTTGACATCGATAATGACGATGAAAACTGTCAGGTGAGCAACAACGAAATGTGTACTATTGGATTCGAACTATTTGAACATTTGGCTTCACTTCATCTTCAGATGAGATCGATGAACTATGAGATAGATTTGATAACCAACTGATGGCAATCTGCGGCCACTCTTAGATTAGTTCAGACTGAGGGGCTCTCTCGGCGGACAACAATTCATATTTCTTATCGACAAGTGAGCTACACTTGTGTCTAGAAATGTTTCTTTCATTTGTTTCCAATTCATGATCTTGGTTCTGATTACCATTAAACTAAATAACATAGGCCTCGTATACTCTATTCCTGATAAATTTGAAAACACATATTTAGGTGCGACAACGAAACAAAATTTTTCCGTCCACACTAAGGCGACGCAACCGCTTTAATCTGGCTTTGCACATACTCATATGAAAGCTAACTTCGACCCTGCAGTTCTCAGTCTTTTCCGAGAAAGTGCTGATAGAATAAAGATGTTTGTGGTCTTTCCTGCCAATCTTTCAAACCAAACATACCTATTGGTCTTAGATTTGAAGTGACATCAGCGTATTTAACGCTGCAGTTACTGATCTCTGTTCAACACTAATGCCTGAAAGTTGCGTTTTCAAATTGTTTCACTTTGAGAGCGGAAAGTTACGTTTTCGTGGAACTTGCGTTGTAGTTTGCACGGAGGGGCTAATCGTAACAAAAATGTATTATCTTCCAAGTCATCCTGCATAGTGTGGACGAGAGCTCAAATTTGGCATAATCCTATTTTTGTATAATCCAGAAACTAAACCGTAGAATTCAAATTAGCGTCTAATTCAGATGTTTTTCTTTGTACGGTTGGCTTCAACTTACACGGATTCTGCCGTAATACATAAATGGTCCGGTATATATAAGTGCATACTTTATTTAAATTGATGAATGATAATTATGCATGCAAATGTGGCATTCCACTGGAAAGCCATGAAAAATATATTCATAGTAACTATCGCTTTAGGATTCCCTTTCGGCTTGCTTGGGAATTGAAAAGTTTATTTAATTTATCGATGCTCTGAGATCATTTATATTATCTTGGTCACGGATCACGTCTCTATATATTCAATAAGCTATTGTTTGTCAAATACTTGTATATATTTAAGAGCATTCTTGCTGTGTATTACTACAGAACGTTCAATCTAATTTCAAACGACTTTTGTTTCTCGGTCAATGTTATCTCAATTTTGTAGCACTGGCGACTCGTGGAAGAAATTTATGGGGTTGATGACACCATAGCAGGATGTTAAATTCATATTAAGTGAATGTGGCAATAGGGCGTTTCTCTCCACTTTTCCAAGGAGATAAATTGAAAAATTGACACTTATAGACATAAGAGTATCATAAAGAGACTCAATGAAAGAAACTTCAACTTATCGCACGTTCGAAACTACATCAGCGACTATTCATTTGAGAAATTTTTTACAGCTAGGCCTCGAAAAAGACGACGAAAAACCTATAACTATTTACACCACCCTAAGGATACGTCTATTAAAAATATTTATGCAGAAACTTTATTCTCCTGTTTTTAACCAGGAAAAATGCTCAATTATTTGCTATTAAATCCTTTGATGCTAGGAACAAAGTCAGAGGTGATTCTGAGCATGTCAGGAGCGTTCAGTCCGCCCATCGAACTACTAAAAGAACTTGACCCAGTTATATCTGCGCTTGATTTTCTAGCCCGACAAATGGAGAAAAGGACGTAAGTGTGTGAGGAAATACGCTAGATTAAGTAATTTGATAAATAAAAAGCAACGGAAGCAGAGAACCCTTTTTCTGCATGCTAGCAGTTAGCCAGCTACTTCCACCGAATGCCAAAAATTTACTTACCTACTATTGTAGAGGCTCTCATAAACAGCCAGCTGTTGTCTATTTAGAGCTTCGATTTCACAACAAAATTTCATGTTTGCGGAAAGTTATGAGTATAATTGGGTCTGAACGCCTCCTCGCAGACATAGCACAGCGGACACGTGTGTCGCTGTGCAATGGTTAAAATTAATCACTGGGCCATAAGGTGCCCCTTTCAAATATAAACTGTTATAATGCAATTTTCTACACCAAGTCTTGCAAGTTAAAAATAACATTTATATGGCCAAGCTAGAAGCTTCGGGTTAATGCTCGCTTCGCCAGTTACTCTTTCGTTACCTTGTGACAAGCACCGATAAACATATGCTAAGAAACATTTGATTAATGTTAGTAGTCTATTACTGTTGATTTTATCTCAAGGAAATCATTCAATTCTATTTGATAAATATGACGCGAGCTCACTTAGACAACGCTGTCAACGTTGATATTGAACATCTGCCATCTCTGTTACTAGCTCTAGAAAGCATCCGTGTCAGTTTTTGGTTATATATTTTCCAAAATCTTTCCAAATGAAACTATTGTCTTATCTCATCATGTCATTATTTATGTCCCATAAGTGATGGAACGGCGCAGTAAGACAGGGAAATCGTGATTTGCTTTTAATAGCTTGTTATAAACCTTACAATTAGGGCTGGCTCCTTATTTTAACACGTTAACTCAAAATTACATATTAGATAACATTGGTCATCAGCAGCTAACATGAAACGTTTTGCAAACGCCAAATAAATTCTTTGCTTCACACAAACAAAATACTTAACAGTTTAACATTTATGTACAACGATAAGAAATGTTGACAATAATGTCAGGTTTAAATATGCTTTGCATTCGTGTTTGCAGCTTCATAACAACACTAAGGTCGAAACATTCCAAAAGGTATGAAGACCATCTTGTTGCTACGAATAAGGTAGATAAATGTGCTTGTGCGCCTCATTAGTATGGTAAAAAATAATTATAAAAGTAATGACGATAAATGATAATTTAGTAAAAAAGTTTAAAAATGACAAAAGTTGCTCATGCAAAGACAGGGAAAATATGTATTTCTGACTTGAGGCATATAGTGTTCAGGTTACATGATGTTGCCCGTGTGTTGCTAATGGAGAACTGATAGTAAGAGTACTCATATAAATCATAAAAGAAAGTGTATTTAAGACATAAAATATTTCCCAACCAATGTGGTGAGTTATTGTATTTCTTCTGATTACTTTTAAGAATTTGAAATCCTCCCTTGCCGTCGTCTCTGTAAGTTGTAACAGAGTTTTAACAGATTGCGTATCCAGATGGCCTCCTTTCCACGGTGATTTCACATGGTACAAAAAGGCTGGCCTCTAGGCTTCCTGAAGTCTGGTTATGGATGTATATCGATAGGGGTCTAGGAACTACTATAGAGATTATAAGAGTATTGATATTGTAAGGGTCAATATAACTATGATATGGATCCAAATAGTAATAAATTTTTGTAATGTTTCATAGTACCTCAGAATTAACTATAATTAAAATCAATTTGAAATTGGAGAACGGTAAGACTTTGAAAAGTAAGAATTAGATCTATTTCAAATAAATGGGATTGGCGGATTTAAATGCTTATGCGAGAATATTTGTATATTGCTAGCTCTCTACATTGTAAGAACGTACTTGTGCGTGAAGTGGACGTTTAACTTAAAACATTCTATTAATTTTACGTTCAATAAAAAGCCCTTTCCCCCTACGACTTTCCCTTGTAAATAAAAATTCATAAGGTGTTGCTTACACAATATCCAAACTTTAAAATGTTGAAGTGTGGCAGCCTCTGTTGTTAACATAAGCCGCCTTTGGTCGTTAACGATATCAACTCTTTGGACTTTATAGTCCTGGTTACATAATAGAGAACTGAAGTTACGTGCCCTACCTAGTTATGGAACCAAGGGGGCACTCCTATGCTACGGCCCTACCTGCTATGGATCCTCCATAAATTCTTCTTTTCTCATCTGACGAAAGATGAACTGATTCAGTAGTTCTGTTGGTTTTAGAATGTTTTGATTGGATGTGGAAGCTGGTCACCGGGAGAGTTTAAGAACACTGTAGTATTTGTGTCCGTACTATTAAAAGCCCAAGGTAGCAACCTGTATCACGCACCTTTTGAAAGTTAAAAACAAATAGACAACTATCGTAAAGTAAAGTTCTTTTCCTTCTATCAGAGATTCTCTACCTCATCTAAACAGCGATACATCCGAAACTGCAAAGCAGGTCAAACACGAGGTATACACAAAAAATCAGAACGAGGCAACTACAACACGGATACATACGCCTGCACTTCCCCCAGATTTTCAAATCTATGAAACGGCCCTAGTTAAAATACGAAACTACGACAATACGTACATAATCATGGTAAAAGTGTCCTAGGGGCCCCAACTACCGTTGTTACGCGCCTGGCTGTTACATAGTTTGAACATCCTTGACGCCGTCAAGATAATCCTCGAGAAAGGTAAACAGTACACAGACTATCTAAAATCTTACGGAAATCTATATGGGCTCCACATTATTGTGCCCTAATCTCTGCAGACAGAAGGACCTGTATTGCAAACGCAATTTATGTCCGTAACATATGGACTTCCAGTGCACTTTGTTTTGTGTTTAATTGATAGCAATGTTTTCAGGTGTTTTCAGGTGTAGTAAGGAACTTTCCCGCCTAAATGTTCCAACGGGATTTATGTTTCCCAAAATGCTCCAACTTTGTACGTGTTCTAAATGATGGTTAAGTATTATTTGAAGAGCGTTTATATTTGAAGATGTGAAAAAATGTACCCAATAGACCTGATAATTAAATTACGGTTTAGTTCAAATTTTCTTATTTAAGTTATGGCGCAATGATCGTTAGGGATGTTGGCGGTAGTAGATAAACATGACTGCCAAATATAGAAGAAGAAATACAGTCCCCGACCTACCAAATGCTGGAAATCGGCTCAGAAGGTGATGATAGGTGGTTTAGATCCACAACGAGTACAAGTACGAGATGACTTCTGGCAACACCTTCTGCGCACCTCCTGGGGAAACTATCTTGGAAACTAGTCTTCAACTACTCGTCCTGGTACGTGCTGTACTGAAAACTCGTTCTTTGTAGGACGAGTTTTACTAAAAAACGCGTTCTCTCTAGAACGAGTTTTACTGAAAAACGCGTTCTGTCTAGGACGAGTTTTTTACATCACGTTAGCGTTGTAATAACAATACAAAAATGTGTTTATAGGAATCATAGGTTTCCTTTCAGGTTCATTTTACTTCATTTCATGTTCAGGTGTTATAATAATAATAATATAACAATAATACGTAATGAAGCATTCAGTTGTCTGCATTACATTAACATTTGTTTCGATTGTGCTGAGATTGATTTTGCTGAGAGTAGTGGCACCAACATTTCATGAAACGTGAAAATGCAGAGGCGTGGTATAAACTTGATAATCTGACTAACAAAATCTTTTCAATTTGAAAAGAGTTGGGGAAGTTCTGGTATTAGATGCTTGACCGTCAGCGATTTCTTTTTAAGTCTAAATCAATTTAAAAGCAATGAGTTAGATATGTAGTGATGTATGCTCTCGTTTTCCAAACGAGGTTGTCTTGTCATCAGAACAGCAAAGATACCTTTGGAAACAAATACTGTACACTCTTTACGTTTTATATCTATGGTTCTTTGACAATAATAATATCTACTTCGGCGTGAATCACCACATGTTGTACATGCACGGTCAAGCTACATTGTTCTGCCGTTCAAAAATATCAACAAATTTCAGGTTCTGACATTGCAGTAGTACTTGCAAACACTAAACGACAGTATTTGCTATCAGCATACAAATTTCAACGTTCGAATTTAAATGTGTAAAAATGATTGTTTTTCTTGGTATGTAAATAAACTTTTACTTACCCTTGCCTGCGAAATCCAGAATAAGTAGTTTGGTGTTTCCCCATTGACACGCTTATCAAGGACTATCATGCGAAGATTGATATAAGAGATTCATATCTTCTACAAATTACTCAAAACATATGTTGAAAGTCTGTCAATCACCAGTTGAATACACATGCAGAGATGGTTCCAGAGGGTTATTCAACCATTGTCGAATTAACATTAAAGAAAAATTCTAAGAAGCCAGAAAATGTCATGACGAAAGCAAAGAAGATGTAAAAAGAGAGCGTAATCTGAAGCGACGTTCTTGTATGTTGTCTCTTTAAACAAACCATAAACAGCAGAAACTCCTTAAACTATACGTCATATGCTGGGTCGATTATTGTCGGCCTGCTTGCCATGGTCTACCGTACACTGGATGAAAACTCCAGTAACTTGGCGCAAGTTTTAAGCCTTTAAACGTCATAGTGGCCTGTAAAGACCTGCCATAGTTCCTCGTACCAACCTGAAGATTTAAATACTTGTTGGGTTATTTGCGAAAGCGAGACGGAATGACAATGTAATCTAAGCCAATGCCACTTGTCTTTTGGGTCGAGAAGTAAGCTCACATATGAGGAGTAAAACATGGGTAGGTTCACTTTAATACGTCGGTAAAAAAATAATATCTTTAGGTTTTGTGGCAGCTGATTTCCATCTAATTTTCAAATACAGAGATCCAGATTTTGTCTTTTGCCCCCGCCTAGTAACTGCATAGGCCGGAAGACTGTTAAAATATAAGTGGGTGGCATTACAATGTAAAAGGCTACTGACAAGTAAAGTGTTAATTTTTGGGTTGAAAAAACGTTTGGTGGGCGCAAATGAATAGCCTCTGTTCGCCGAAATACAATTGCCGTCGAGAATGTCCAAAAAATTTTTAACCTTCCCGGAACGCATGGACGTTATTATTCTGTAATATTAGTTCCACTTGCAGCAACTGAAGCAAAATGTCTCAGAGTGTATGCCATTTGGACGTTTTATTAGGGGTCATTAAATAAGGACATAACGATAAGCGATGGGTAGATCAATAAGATTGTTGTGACAAACCCCTGCGCCATTTTGGGTAGGCGTTGGTTAACACTGTGAGTCATTAGGTAATGATCTCAAATTATATTCTACTTTCTGAAGCATGTACAGCCGACATTTGACGTTTGTTGATTTGTAATTCTTCCAATTTCTTGTAATTCAAGCAAGTTAGCGTCTTCGTATTCTTGTTTATGCATAATGTGTATACGCATAACAAGCGAACTTTCACGCCCGCGTCACATGGCTAATCATGAACCAATCTTCAAGGATAAACAGATAAAATATTTGTTAAAGATGTTTTATTTAATAGATTCAAAGTTTCAAAAGTGCAATTATCCTTAATTGTCAACTCTTGTTATATCCTTATATCCATGTTAGTAAGGGAGGCGAGTTGGCTTAGTCGATGAAGAACGGTATAGCAGGCAACGGGTTAATAGCTCGAGTTCACACTCTCGCGTCAATCTGAAATCGTCTACTACAATGGGAACCGCTTAAATCACGTGATAAACAATCAATAGATTGTTCAAAAGTTCTTAACGTACACATTAAAACAGGTATGGTAGGAATCATTGTAGTTTATTGGTCCTTTACAGATGTGAATATGTCATTCACTATACAATTTTTGTCGAAAATATTCATGTTCATCGGCTTTGCTTCCATGCGTATTAAATCGTATCAGTTGCTAGAGGATACGATGTCCCTGGCCGTACGGAGTACGGGGTGCTCTGTGACGTCATGCGTATCAATGTGCTTTAGATGGGATCGTTCTGTCAAGGGTGTAGAGGGATGTATTTTTTAGTACCTCTACCTTCTAAATTTCCCCTCATATCCACGAGATAAAATTGCAAAAACGCATAAACACTTTATCTTGGCAACATGAGGGCGACGTATTTCAAGTTTCTCTTTTTCTTACAAATTTGGAAGTGCTGAAGTCTTTTAAAATCGACCATCAATATTTGAACTCAGTAACAACATATCATAGCGATGGGAGATGAGATTATTAGTTGTTGGTTTACATTCCATGATAAAAGAAAACAAAATCTTGTGTAGTTACTTCAAAATAAGATATGACTCTACAAACTTCTCTACTTCAATGGTATAGGGCCACCCTGTAAATGTGGCACATCAGAGCCGTAACAAAAAGGACGGGGTTTGATTCCTGATCACGGCTCTTCTAATTTTCGCTGCTTAAAACGTAAATCTTTGTTAGCCCCAATTACCTTTTACTGATGGTAATTGTAGATTGTGTTTCTTCCTAGTGTCGTTCTTACGATATTTGAAAGACTTAAAAACAATGCTGTACACACAAAGTCCGTTCAAAAACTAAGACATATGAATGCATTTGTATGGGTGAGTTGGCTCCAACCCAATAGTTTCCATGGCTTCAATGGATTACGAGAATGGACTGCTATGAAGAGTTATGGCAGCCGCTTTGCTTTGTAGAATCTGTAAATTCTTGATTGCAAAGGCAATCCTTTTATCTTCCCAAACGAGGTCGCCATAATTGAACAGCGGTAATAAAAGACTTCTGTAAAACAAGTACCGTGCCCAACCTGGTAAAAGGAGTGTAATTCTTTTCAGGGTCCCAAGATTGATCTTTTAACAGAGGTTGTTTCTAAGCTCAACCCAGGCCCTGCTGGATGACACTGTGGCACTAAGGTAGGAGAAATTTTTCAACATTTTTAACCTCGCCTCAATTAGCTTTAATTGTCATCATGCTGATGTAACATAATTTTTTTCCTGACAATTATCACGTCTTGGCTTTCAGAGTGAGCCTGTCATCTATACGCTAGTCGTAAACTAAATAAAGATAGTAATTGAGCTTGTTCTGAAGGTCACATGGGCCAACGGAGAGGTAGTTTAGAACTAAATCAGCTGCGCAGAGGGCTAACCGAGTGTACTTGACAAATTCCGGCAAGTTGTCAACGTAAATAATGAACAAGATAGGACCCAGAATGCTTCGGAAATACAAGTTTGCAGAGGACTGGAAAGGAAACTTCTTGACCTCAGAATGTTGGTAGCAACCGTACGTTCAGTTAAGATGCAAACCAAGCTATATCCTCAAACCAGATGTCGATGTCAGATAGTTTGCCAAGGAGAATTTTATGGTTAACTGTATCACAGGTTTTATCATTGATCTTTCCACCTATATTATTACCCAACTACGTCACTTGAATCTCAATAGAATGTTTATATTTCTTAAAAAGACGTTCGTAAGAAGGCGGAAAGATGCATGGACGTAGATTAACATAATAGTTTCTTTTACTAGTTTGAAACTAGTACAAGATAAAGTAAAAAACAGAACTTTATATTTTGTTGTAAGTTGTAGGTGTTTAGAGTAGAATGTCGTAGAACGTTTTTCGTACATCATCCATTATGAAAGGGTGAACGAAAATTCTTAATGATGTAAATAGAAGTTGAAATTTAGGGGAAGCATCAGCCGAGTGTTAAATGAGGCTACCGAGGTTGCTGCCGCTAGCGTGACTAACTTTATCGTAAAGAAGGCTCTTTATTGCAAACAGAACTGGGCTGTGTACAGCTTGCACAAAGTCCTCGTGAAATGCTTCTTAGATCTTCTGATGTTAAAACATTGTTTACTTCAGTTCGAATGTCGTAGAACGTTTTTCGTACATCATCCATTATGAAAGGGTGAACGAAAATTCTTAATGATGTAAATAGAAGT
>JAAAKM020000498.1:6053801-6084744 GCA_010016025.2 Alatinidae sp. Z8VKAUB7J3
GGTAGTCCGGTACTCTATTCATAGCGTTGGGGATGTGATATGGTAGAGAATCGCATGTCCTGAGCCAAGGCCTTGTTACAGTGGCTAATTCCTTTTCTCGCCGCGTTTTAACTCTCCCAGGCTAATGCCAGGTACCCATTTTCCTGCTGGGTGCGCAGTAGGAGGTTTCAGATTGAACGCAGAGCATAGACTCGAACCATCAACCTTCAGCTTACTAGACGAGCCCTCTACCTACTTAGAAAACTCGCCTCCTTCGAGGAGTATCGAGAAACTAACACTTCCAAATAACTTTACACTATCTTTTGCAATTTTTATGTTCAACCAACTCTTTAATTAGGTCTGGTTCTTAAATTTGGCAGGTAAGCTATCTAGTTAATTACTTCCAACAACTATATATTTCGGTAATTTTTATCGGGAGTCCAACTTGAGTATTTTGTATAATTTTTCACGTCCTTAAAGTCGTTCAATGTTCTCGAAGACGAAGTCCGTTCAAGGTGTTGCCCTACGTATTCCAAATTTTAATTGAAGTAGATAGATATTTTTCAATATCTATAAATATCTGCAGCCTGTTAAACTTAATTTTAAAAATGGATATGCTGGGTTGAAAGTAGGTGTTAACAGGCAGGATAAAGAACGGTGTGGATATTCAACCTGTCAGCTTTAAAGAGGATTAGATTAAGAAGATCGTTAGAGGTTCAAAGTGAAAACATTCTAGCGCCTACCTTATCATCTAATTGGTCGCAACTCTAAAATTTGTCGTCACCAGATTAAGAACACGTCACCCTCTTCATTGTCAGTTGGGTCATTGGCAATAAATTTCCTTAGTCAGTAAACAGCTTATTTTTTTATTGTGATTGCCCTACTTCTATGGTTCAATGAAAACTTTCACCTTCTGGACAATATTACAAAAATTTGGAAACGTCGGGTTAGCTGACAGTTGATAAAAGCTCAGATACGTCTTCCATAGGCCAGTTGCCAAGTTTAGTTGACCCGTAGGAACCTTACTTCCTATTTTGGTATAATCCTCATCCAAATCTTTGTTGCCATTCGGGCAATAAAGTTCAATCTAAGGCTAAAAGAAAATTAGCTTTTTCTTGAAATCGCTCTCAAGCGTTTGGAAATTTTGTTTCTCTTCTACACTTCGACTGGGCTTTCATAACCTAATCTCTTGTATTTTATCCTATGATAAGCTGCATAGGGAGGAAGTGTTATATTGCTACTGATTTTGCTATTCACATTTCCAAGAAATATGTTGAACTTTGTATTCGTAGGCATTGTAGGGTGGTAGAATTTACATCCTGTTTGTTTACTTTCAATTCCAATCATGAGATCTGAAAGTCTTATGTCACTCACCAGTTTACCTCCACATATTGATTTATTAACACCGCGAGTGAATTAAAACTGTTAGAATGATGTAATCTTACATTAAAGGTGTTTGGAATAATACCCACCCCTCCCTATTTCGAGTTCGCTCGGGCATGATGTCGTTCAGTTGCTACCATACTATCACTAGTATGGTTTCTGTGCTAGAGGTCCGAACTCCTGGTAGCAACAACAGTATCCTACGAACTCTGATGATTTTGAGTCCTTTCCATTGTCTGTCTGATACAGATCATCTGCAAAACACTCTTTTGAAAGCATCCAATAAATATTAATGTCTAGACCTGCATTATTTTAAATCCTACATCATGTCGGTAATGTCTTCACCGTTACCCTGAATGATACATTTATCCTAAAATATTTGATTAAGCCCTTACAAGAGAGAGGCACCTTTTAAAAATGAAACTTAAAATTGGGAGGCCTTATCAAACTTTTATCGCGCAGTATGGGCACTAATCACGACAGCGCCAAATAATCCTGGTACTAGTAATTTGCTAGTTTACGTCATTACACACATACCATTTTAGCCATCCTAAGTAATACATCATGGGGACAAAAATCCCTAATAAAAGTAATCAACGGAAGAGATTTTGGAATCTTCATTGAAGTCTGTGTCTCTATGCCAAGAACTAGCTATTAATCTCAAGTAAAAGCTGTGTTGACAAATCAATACGTTAATTTTACCGACCTTGCAAACGTCAAGACTGTAAAATTCATTCAGGGGTCGAAGTTGTAGATAGTTAGACACGCTTTAGTAATGGCGGTATGATTTAAGCATAGTTGAAAACGGTTTGCTAATGGCGGTGTTAATTTAAGCATCGTTAGAAACGCTTTAACAATGGCGGTGTTAATTTTAGTTGGCTTAGAAATGTCTTTGGAACAACGACTCTAATCTTGGCAGCGTTAGAACGCCTCAATAATGACCGTAGTTGTAGCGGAGTTGAAAACGAGTTTATTAGTAATTACTTTAATTTTAGAACCCTTGGAAACGCCTCGGTACTATGTTCCTTTAATAAGATATTTGGTAATAATCCCTTCTTTGAGCCATGTATGGCACTGGACGACCTCTAATCCCGTTTGAGCTAATGCTATAAATATACTTCGTACCGAGAAAAGGAAGGCCGCCCTGAGAAGACTAGGTCCTTCGACATATTTCAATTAAATCGGGTGATGAAACTAACTTTCTAGTGTGTAATATGAAGCGAGATCTGCCGTCCAGAGAAGCAAAGAAATAACAAGTCCTTTATCAACTCAATATTACCTAAAGTTCTGTAATGGATAGATATCTAGTGATTTCTACTAAACTTGATGAATAATTTTCATTAAGACGTGTTTGTGTATAAATTGTATAATTTCCAGACACTCAACAGACTATCGTCATTTGGCGTAGAAAATACTAGAAGACTATGCAGTTGCTTTTATTTTCTACAACAATTACAGCATTTCTCCTCATTAATTACTCTTGACAATGGCTACAATTTTAGATGAAATAAGTCCATAATTTGGCCCTACAACCTGTTTCCAGACATTCCTATGTGCGTGGTCACTTTTACGTTACATCCTCAAGTAAAACTATGAACACTATTTCAACGCAAGCAGGCATCTATTGCAATGAGAGATCAAGTATGTTGGTAAGTCTAATGATTTAAAGCGAGAGTACAATATATAGTAAAATACATAATAAAATATCTTGCATTAATTAAGAGAAATTGCATGTAATAGAAACTTTTACTTACAAAGGCCTTGTAATAAATTTTTAATTGTCAAGAATTTTGTCTGACAATTTTTAGAGAGACATTTCTTTGAAAGACATCAATCAAAATAAATACATATTTTGTGAAGTTATATGCAGAGATGTTATGACACACAAACTACCCCGAATTGTAAATGATTGTTAAAAAATTTAAAGGGAGCTGACTGGTCCCACAAAGATCCTGTAGAGGTTCAGAGGAGACACTTAAATATTTAAAAAGATATTTCGTAGTGCATCTTTAGATGGCTATTGATAGTAGAAATGTATATAAGCTCCAGTGTTTTGCCCGACACTGATCACATCAATATCCCGGAGTGAAGGAAGAAAACTTTTCGCGATGAATTCATAGGAAAGGAGAGGATTGAAAAATATCGCCGCAAAATACCACGCACGGGAGTGGAACTCGTTCTGTTGCTCATGTTATTGAAAATGCGAATGCTGTAAACCAATTTTAGTTCAGTTAATTAATTATGCGATTATTATAACGACCCTTGAAGTAAATTTAATTACTGAAGACGCTTCACGATTTTCTTCACGGTACCATCCAGTTCAGGTTATCAAGCTCTATGCCTAGTAAAAATTACAATGTCTTATGCCTCATAAAGGAATCTCTACGGTTCTCACATGTTTTCCAATCACTGCAAAAGAGTTCATCGAACAAACTTTTTTAAAGTCGTCAGGTGTCGATCAAAGTACAAAATGATTTTCATCCCACAAGTCAAATGAAACCAGCGTCTTTGTTATTAACTCAAGAAT
This sequence comes from Alatinidae sp. Z8VKAUB7J3, assembly GCA_010016025.2. Classification (NCBI taxonomy): domain Eukaryota; kingdom Metazoa; phylum Cnidaria; class Cubozoa; order Carybdeida; family Alatinidae; species Alatinidae sp. Z8VKAUB7J3. Next base: position 6,057,691 of record JAAAKM020000498.1, read on the forward strand.
TCACCATTGCCTTAATCTTCCCCACCATAATTAACTACTTAGGTGCAGAAAATAATCAACTTTGATAGTTATAGTCAATGAGGTTTTGATATAAGTATTGGAATTGCAGAGAGGATCAAGAAAGAAGGTTGGAGGTGATTAGACAGGGCTCAAAACAAGGATTGGAAAGAAATAATTTTATCCTTTTGACCTGATTCCATCTTCTTATCATAAAAGTTCAAGAGACGAGGAAATCAGGAATTAGAGAAAGTTTTAAAATCAATCTCTGAGTAGCAAATCGTTGTGAGAACTTGCAAGTTAGAAACTAGGAGGTTAAGATGTTATCATAGATTCCTCGTAGCTCTAGAGTCTACCGTACGTGTCACGGAGAGTTTTGTAAAAAGTTGATGCGGCCTTGTACATTAGGAATTTTAACATGCCAAAGTCCTTCCTTGGGTACAATACCCAACTGCACGGACCAATATTCAAGACACGTGCATTTGTAAAGCAAAATGTAAGACTCATTCCCACCGAATACTAATTTTCTGGCACAGCAAAACACATGATGTATTGCATCAGAATCTTTAACCGCGAGATAAGTTCATTACTAACATTAATTATACCAAAGTCCGTCAGTAGGGCATTCTTCTTTCTCTTGCTAAAACCAGCCTACATGGCATAAATCGTTTCAGCTTGTCAAAGCCAATAATATTTTGAGAATAACTCTAATTTACAGACGACTATCTTTATTAGCCATTGCAATCTTTAAGTCTCATTAGACAAAATGACCTTACGTTCGCCATTTATTGAATCAGCTTTGTTGTCTTAGAGATTGCATCATTGCCCTGGTTATTTTTACTTATGTGATATGTAAATAATTGAATCCTTCTAAGTGCGCCACTCTCTGATTTAATTTGCAAAAAATTTGATTAGAAATTATTGCCTTTGTGTGATGTATGTGTTAAGATGTATGAGTTTACTTTGTGACCGCTTTGCGTATGCGCATATCATTAAAGGAAGATTCAAGGCTTAATTGGGCATTGATGGTCCAATGGTTAAGGTGCTGGTTTTCAAACCAATGGGTCGTGGGTTCGAATCCCCTCAGCTCCATTAGTGAAAAAAGAAAAGCATGCTATTGTGGTAATGCTCCACTCCATGATAAATATATATACATATACACAAGTATACACAATACACAAGTACACAAGTACAATATACACAAGTATGTACAATTTTTTAATAACAAGTTTGTACAATTTTTTAACTTACCAGAGTTCAGAAGACACATAATTCCATCTTTAATCCTGCCAAAACTTCCACTGGTAAGGCTATCCAGCACTGCTGTTACTACACAAGGTAAGATTTTAATATACTTGTATTTGTATATATATTTAAACAGTAAAACAGTAAAGTTACTGCAGCGGATTAAGGCTGCATGTTTTAGATGTCCTCTGTCATCTGTAATGAACAGTTATTAATTTTGAGAAATCTGCTAGACTAAAGTGTAGAGACAGCAGATCATGCTGACAGTTGGTTTGTTATACAAATGTCTGGCACAAAGGATGGTTTTAGTTATGCTTTGAAATCAAACCTAGCCTTTATTCAAATTTCCTGCATCAACACGACGAAACCTATGTGCTACTCAACCTTATCTTATGTATGCTTCTAAGTAGAATGAAATATAGATATTATGAATTATCTTCTGCAAATTTATCTCACTATCCCATTTCTTCCAACCCCCCCTTATCAAGGTTCCTTGGTTTTCCTATGTGTCTGAGTTTTCCTAGAAAGGCCGATATTTCTTGTAAAGGCAATCGTATTCATCCCACGTTGTTAAGCTTTTTAGGGAAGTCAGCTTTATGTGATTCTTGTAATCAGATTAGACACTATGCATGACTTAGTATTGAGGAAGGAGTGCCAGTCTGTGTTGAGTCACAAGCATTCTTAAAGTTTCCTGTACATTTTTGTGTTCTTGTAGAGGTAGCACAGTAGGGTATGTTCTTGAATAGTTGCGGAAAATAGAATAATAAAATAATTAATCACAATATACTTTACTATGATAAATAAACAGGACCCCTTCCAAGAATCTAATGGCCCAAGGCAAAGGGGTGCAACAGGATTATTGACTGCAATTTACAGCCCCACAACATTTGTAACCAACTACTGTAAGATACAGCAGATAAACCAGTCAGAGAGGGGACTATCATAAAACATGCTCACTGTCACTTGACTTTACTAAAACTGCACTGTTAGGTTTATTTCTGAGACAAGCCTTTTGGTATGAAACATAAGCAATCATGTGAGAAACAAAGTACTAGCTATATTGTTAACAAATAAAGGTGCCAATAGTTGAAGTATGAATTTGTATGATGCAAGTATTAAAAACTAGAACATGAGTAATAATACCCGCTGCTACATATAAGGTTTCATAAACAATATATAGGCTACGTATACTGCAGATAGGTTTACAGAGTTACATGGCTTTCAAATGATAATACATATATATATATCAATGCCAGTGTGCATTACACTCATGTACTCATTGATAAATTGTTTCATTCCTATTCCTTTATAATAATAGTGAAAACGTAACCCTACAGTGCTACACATCTAAAATGTGCAGTACCACGTACAATAGAGTTGTGTTTACAGAGGTAAATATCAGAAAGTGCACAAGAGGAATACAATTATCTGTAAAAAATATCCAAGAACATTGAACTAGCATGCCATCAATTTTCCACACTTAAGAAATCTAAGCTTATCGCGGTGTGAACAAATGTAAAAGTATAATGAACACTTACCTTCGACTTTGACCTTGCACACTTTTAAATCATGTGTCCATTTAGCAAACTAGTCTCTGTTGTGACTCCGATTCTTGTTAATGGTTGTATTCTTGTAGTTTTCATGTAATATGCCCATCGAAAATCTTCAAGCCAAGGGTCCTGCTCTGTTTTCCATACCAATTTCATCAGCATCAGTTGAATCCACACGATGTTGTTACAAAGTTGTGAGAACTGCAGGTAGGGCATCAGACCATCCCATTGGTCAACACTGAAGCTTTAGTTGATGCTGATTGGCTAGGCTAGATTTACATATTGTCAGATCCTCAAAATGTTCAATTTGCTGCAGTACATCCTTTCATCATGTTTACCTGATGGCTTCAGACAATTTGGCCCAAATCGCTTTGCTTTGTCTAAATCGTTACATAGTGTGAATTGGGCTTAATGTTGCTGAGCAACTCAAATTTCACCATTTTTCCTCTCTGCTACTTTGCAGTAGGATCTTTGTCATCAGAATCGAGCTCCAAGTATTTGGGAATGGGGCTGGGAAATCAAGTAGAGCATTGTTTCTAAGGCAATAGCCATTGCTTTTATTATTGCATTATACAAATTTACTATTTTATTAAAGGCACAGAAAGAACATTCTTATAGCAAAAACAAATAATCCCAAACCATAAGTATAGAATGGGGAAAAGGCAGAATGGACAATTGTATTGGAACCTTTTCAAGTTTTCTATTAAGATTCTGCTACCAGACTATCAATCGAATTGCACTATTTTTTTTATTACCAGGCTAAGTTCAAATTTGTCGCAAAGTAATTTGCTTCATATTTGAAGTTTGGCAACACTGTGCCTGACCGACAAAGGGTAATCTTATTCACACACTGCAGAATTTAAGTATAAGACCTTGATCATTGTGATTCAGCAAAAGATGCAATGACATGAAATGACAGTTGCTTTAGCAGTGAATAATGTAGCACTTTCCTTTTGTATTGCATCACATGAAACATCACACATCTCATTTGCAAAGTGAATATTCCACACCAGCACAATGAAGTTTTGTTAACAAAAGCAGTGCAGAATCACCTTTCTATTCACTGTTCTATACCATAACCATAGCCATGTTCTGCAGGTCAGTAAATGCCTTATATAGTCACGCATTTTGTGTTTTCTCTCACCTATGCTTGTAATCAAGATTATAGGGGTTTAACCCTTTCGTTACTAATCATGTGCTATGTAGGTGATGCATTATGATCAGTATTTCCTTGCCACCCTCAATGTGGGTGATGATTTTTTTTTAATATTTCACCAATAATGGAACAAACTAATGAAGATTTACATGAAAAAATTGTAATAGCTATTCATTGGATACAACCACTGAATTCATGATTGCTGGCACTATTGAATGTGTTCAAAGACTTATCTCGCCTCGCATGGAAATTGTTCTGAAGGAAAACAGTGGGCAAAAAAGAGAAAGTAGACCACTGAGGAAGCCTTAGAGTCCTTGTTTGCCAGTGATAAAAGTGATGATGAGGAACTCATTCTCAGCAATGATTGCAAAGAAGATGTTACAACCTTGAACGTTGATAGTGATTTTGAATACAAAAGTGATGAGAATGGTAAGTTGCCATTGAACAAATTTGTTTTCGTTTTGAAGTTTTTGCTTTCCTAAATCAGCTGATTCTGATCAGCTGTAATTTGTTAATGACACAGAACTATCTTACCATTGTACATCTTTATTCACAGTTGTTTGTAGTTATACTAATAGCTATTGGGTGATTATAAATGAAATTTCAAGAATTTCAAGGATGATTTTGCTAAAAAAAAGGAAGGGGGGACCAGTGAGCTAGTATTCTGAAGTTTGATGCGGAGGGCATAGGATCATACCAATTGCACTAGAATATACATTGTCAAATGTCTAGCCGTCAAAGTGGTAGTAATATGCACTAAGATTTTTCAGTCAGTTTCAGTTATCAGTTTGGGATAAACTTCCATTTGATTTTTTTTTTCAGTTTTGTACACCCTCAGGTCTCATGAAATCAGACTAGTCTTGGAAGACAGATTGTACTGACAATGGTACTTCACTACACTTGATAAGACCATTTAAGGAAGGCTAATTTGAACATGTTGATAGACGAATCTGAGCCCCTGTTCAGTATCGATACTGATATAACAAATAGGGAGAGGACAGCTGTTTGTCATGTGTACTGCAGTTGGATGATGATAATTTTGCTGATTTAGATAATAATGAAGGTGATGACATGCAGTTCATTACAAGGCATTACTTGTTCAATACCAAAAATGTATCCTGTAGGTCCTCTTTGCCATTCATTACAATTTTAAAGCACAGCAGATTGATGGTTGTATTTTCTTGTTATTTCCTTAGCAGATAACAAGGGAGAAGCAAGCAACAGTTTAATTGGTGAGACATTACCATAAGGAATGGTTTAAGAAATTTCACAGTTGGCTACTGTTGAGGTTTTCCCTGAACCTGATAAGCAGCTCAGCACTGACGAGTCTTTCTATACTGGAACGTAGAGCAAAGGAGAAGTGGGCATCTTCACCCCAAAATATATGCTGTTTTCAGGAACTGAAGAGTTAACTGTAGGGATGGTGACAGCACAGATCCCATTTATTATTTTTGACTTTACTATACAACAGCCCTGATACAGCTTATAGTGAAGGAAATAAACACTTATGCAAGACAGTTTATCAGCATGACTGAAGAAGCGAAACAGGCCTCTGCTGCCAAGAACTGAAAGGAAACTGACTTTCATAAAATGCAGACATTTTTTGTAATTGTTTTCTTAATGAGTATTACTTATAAATCCAGATTACCAATGTACTAGTCTAGAGATGAACTGTATTCTACACCAATAGTTTCAGGAGAAATTAGTAAAGACAGGTTTTACACAAATCATGAGTGGGACCACCTAAGAATACTATGATCTGTTATAGAGCTTGTAAGGTAGCAAAGTTAGCAAACTGTATGTTACCCAGGGCAGAATGTAAGTGTAGACTAGTCACCTGCATTGTATAAGCATTAGCATTCTAGCAGTATATAAGAACACAAAGAGCTAGGTTTGGAGTCAAGATCTATGAGCTATGCACATCTAGTGGGATTACACTGGATTTTCTCATCTATAGTGTTGCTGGTATGTTCAGTGAAGATGATAGTGAATTTCAGAACATGTCAGTTACTGAGAGGATACCAGTCACACTCATGAATATATATTATGGTAATGGGCATTGCATGTAATTAAACGATTTTTACTCGTTAATTAAGCTTACCCAACATATGCTAGACAACAAAACATGTGTTTGTGGTAGTATAAAACCACAAAGAAAATGCTACCCACCTGACCTTGTTGCAGAAAATATTGAAAATGGGCAAACCTCATGTGATTGCCAAGACCAGTTTCTTGCATGTAAATACTGAGCTGCACATAATAAGGATGACAATAAGCTAAAAGTTGTGTACATGTTAACAGTTGCTCGTCAGGCATCAACTGCAGAAAGCAAGAGGAAGAGGAGGCTTCGAGACCAACCGGTTGTGACGCCAGCGTGTATAATTGATTATAACCACCAGATGTTTGGATGAGTTGATCTAGTTGACCAGCAGTTGCAAAGTTACCACACACAGTTAAGAAGAGCTAACTTACAAGTGGCAGAGAAAAAATTGCATTTAGGCTACTAATGCAGTCTCTGCTGCTTTCTCATAGGACATATTAGCATCATATTGGTAACACAAGTTAAGATTTCTTGCAGTTCAACCAGCAAATTAGTCCAGCCTTGCTTCTTCCAAAACCAAAGCTGGGAAAGAATCCTGGTGTTCAAGAAACCACTGTACGTCTCCCTAATAGGCATTTCACTGCTAAGAAAGTAGGAAACCCTCGGAACAAAGATCAAAGGTCAACTAAGAATTGTAGGGTTTATTATGAACGACGCGTGAGGACAGAAGAAAGTGCTTACTGAAAACTTTCATCGTTTGCAAGACGTGCCCTAGTCAACCAGGACTACGTGTTTAAAAGAGAAGTTTTGAGATTTATCATACACTGCTTGATTTCTCTCAAATTTGATTACTTCGTCACACCACTTATTAAGTTAAATAGATGACCTTTGAGTAAAGTAGGGATTGCTAAATATACGGAGATTTTCCGGAATATGACAATGCATGAAAAAGTGCATTATTTTTGCAGATACTTAAATTTCGCACAATTTTTTATTTAGATATAACAAGTAGATACCCTGTGCACTCCTGTAAAACAATTTTGCTGTACTTGTACACTGTTGTGCAATAAAGATTAATTAATTTCTTAGATTTATGAGATATTTCTTGTCATTACATGACACCATTTTAGATCACTTTGCCGGCCACCTTGCATCTTTTCTTTACTTTATATGAGACCCCATTACTTAAGTAACTTATAGTAAAAGTTTCAAAGCAATGTGATAAGTAGTTAAAGAGCTATAAATGTTTCAGTTAGTGTAGTGATATAACTAAAACAAGGGCCAGTAAACAGCCTACTTAAGCACCAGTAGGGAAAGTGTAAGCCAACTGCTCACCACTCTTCTTAAAGATGTTGCAAAGTCATCAGAATGATCTCTTCTGTTTCTGGTACTGTGCACTTTCCTACTGTAGAGCTCTTTTCATTGTGATCCCATAATACTATTTGGAAACATTAAGGTTATGTTTATTTGGAGAAGGTGAAACCTTGTAAGTATTGTATATTAATTATATCAGATAAGGATAGAAATTAAAAAAGCTTTTGAACCTCATATCATGAGTTGTCTATACTTGGAATTTGTACCACCAATATTCTGTTCAGATAAGAACTTGGTAACATGTAACTTTCCAATGTGTTAAATGCTTTCGTTGTCTCCGTGTCAGGACTAAAATTCATTATTCCAGCTTATTTGCACTACGGTTTCCCATTTTAATATTTGCCCATGAATATTACAGTTTCTTACGCAAACTAATATTTCTGTATTTTATCAGAGGACCCAACTAAAACGCGTCTGTTAGAATATGGTCAGTATGTGGCTTCTTCAATCCCTAAATACGTCCAAGGTGCTCAGGTGACAGAAGGAAATGAACTGGAGTTGCTTATTACTACAGAAGGTGTCATTCCAGTACTCACTTTTCTGCGTGACCATACAAATGCTCAATACAAGCAGCTAGTGGACATAACTGTGGTTGATGTGCCAAAGAGACCCTTTCGCTTTGAGGTAAGTGTCTTTGATATGTTATGCCAGCCCCACGGGAGGCTTTGACATTTTCTTTTCACTACATTCATGCGGCCTACCTATTCATCGTAATCGTCGTCATCATCATTATCATCATCAGAAGTAGATATGACGACGCTGAGTTGTTAATAGAAATGGCGGATAAAATGGGTGGTGCTTTTATGTTATGCATGAATAATAAGTTCGCGAAGCTTACACAAGGAATGTCTTATTTACGCACTTTCACGAATTGCTCGTTTTGTAGAAGTTTAGTGAGACAGCTCGAATGTTGCGTGATTTTCATGTTGTTAGTCATCTGTATACACAATAGTGATATTAAGAAAAGCAAAAAGGTTAAAAGCAGTCGACTGTCCTCTACCTTGCGGCCAGTATTTTGGCTGTGATTCGTCTAAACTATGCATTTTCTAATATCTATTTTCTATGGCATTTACAACAGCAAAAGCAAAAACTGCTGTCTGTGTTTCATTAACTGTCGTTGCTCATTATCGTCATCATCAAAATATATCTTTCCAGGAAGCCCAGAGAAAAAGCCCTACTGTTTTTGAATCAAGACACTGTTGCAGCAAAAGTAGTTTTGCCGTACTAGATTTAGCATAAATAGTCAGAGTGTAGAAAGGTGCCTCTATGTTAATGCTCCTCAAGGGTTTTCATGGAATTTTAAGAAAAGGTTTCTTTCTAAGCACTGGCCGTGACGCTAACGTCAATTTTTGAGTCTAACATGTGACCAATGTGTGAGTTTTCCGGCGGACGCAGTTATAGAGTTTGTGGTGCACGTGAATAGCATCAAATGAGCGCCAAATTCTTTAGTATTAATCTATTTGTATTGAAAATCAATTTCATTACGCTGGAAAAGTATAAATTGAATTTCGTAAAGGCTTAAACTGTAAAATCTTGTTCACAAAGATGTTATATGTAAGTTATTCCTCGTGTTGACATTACCATCAATTATCCTGAAACTTGTTTTTGGTGACTCCAGTCATTTTCCGTTTCAGCTCGTGTACAACCTGTTGTCTCTACGTTTCAATTCACGTATCCGAGTGAAAACATACACTGATGAACTGACGCCAGTGGATTCCGCAACTCCAGTGTTTAAGTGCGCAAATTGGCTAGAAAGAGAGGTATGTGGATTAACCCCTGCTTTAATTGATTGTTGAAGTGTCATGGTAGAATGTATAGAAACAGTTATGTCTAGACAGGGATTTTTTTATTTACGAGGATTCATTACTACCGTGTTTCAAAACTAAGATCTCGTATATATATTCGTTGCTTGTCTGCGTCTTTATTTTACGTAATTTTGTATATCCTTTTACATGTTAGGCATGGGATATGTTCGGTGTCTTCTTTGCCAATCACCCAGACTTGAGACGTATTTTAACCGACTATGGTTTTGAAGGTCACCCTTTCCGCAAAGATTTCCCACTGAGTGGATACGTTGAAGTAAGTATTGAGTATATATATATGAAGGAAACTATGATTCCGAAAGCTCGCGAAAGTTTTAAAGCCAAAGTTAAAATAGATATAAAAAATGTTAAAACCTGGCTGCTCAAGACGAGATTTCGGAATCTTTATTCCTTCTTCTGGTCTGAAGAATGTATGTATATGTATTTATCACGAGTGGAGCATTACCACAATAGCTTCCTTTTTTTCTTTTTTGTAATGCTCAACTCGTGATAAATATATAATAATTGCTATGTGCCTGCTAAGTACTGTACTTATATTTATCTCAATATATATATATATATATTAGAACAACTTTTATTATTTCGGTATTATTTGACGAATAATAATGTTCGAAAATAGTATGTCCTAACTACTGCAATTATTTAGAGGAGGTGCTCATTAGACGTTTTATCTTTCGTAGTTTTCATATTGAACCCTATCTCACATGGAGGGAGCGGATTCCTCCTCCTCTCACCCAACTAGTGAATTTAAACAACTTGTTTATTCAAAATTTTATCCTTGTGACATTGAAAATAGAATATTTGAACGTCATGCGTCCTTTGCTTCCTGAGGTATTTGTTATTGCAATGTGTAAAAATAGATGTGATGGTTGTACAAAGTCTTAATCTATTTAAGTCTTTATTTTATGAGGGTGGCACTAAATAGGTTTCAGCTAATAAAGTATGACCCATCGCGTTGCCAGTGCCACAACAATTCTTCACTTGAGAATTAGAGAATACCTTTCAGGGAATAGTCAAGTAGTGAAAAGCGGACGAGCTGAAATAAATCGACAAGAATATAACATTTTGCACAACTTTGTGACATCGTACCTATAAAAATTGGATAAAATTTTTTGCGAATAATTTATTTTTGATTCGCCATACTTAGATGCCTACCTCTTCAACGCGGCTAACTTAAGTAGATCTTGACAAAGATAAAACGGAACCTGCATGAAAACACACATGTAAGATTGTGTTAAGCTGTTGCGTTCAGCAGGCTTTAAGGATTGCTTGTAACACTTCTTGACGCCCTTGAATAATTGTTTCCACCCTAAATAAAAGGCAAAGTTACTTGATGTACCGGATATTCATGGTCGGGGGCATTTGACCCTTGGTTTATCCTCAAACCAAAGGCAGGCTATTTGGGGGGAAATTACTGTGTATCATTAAAGTGATACCACTGAAGATAAATTTTCTTTAGTTGATAAAGTCCTGGGGTCCTGGGTGTGATTCTAAACTTCATCTGACGGTGGAGCGCTTGAGCGGCCTTGGCTTAGGCCTTGGCAAAAGGCTTAGCAGCTGTCCTGGTCCCTACCAAGGTTACGGAGAAGCTAACGGCAGGTGGTTAGTGCAAGCTATGGAAGGCGATTGACAGGTTACATCACTAAAGGTGGATTCAGCTACTGGCAAGACAGTAGACTAAATAATTGAGGAGCAATGGCTGGCAGTATTGCCTTAATTAAAGAGGCTCTGCGAATGGTTGTATCACTGTAAGTGTACTCGGGTAGACTGAGCTCGAGAGCCATGGTTGATAGTTGGCCAAAGATACAAGATACTCTGACTTCAAACCAGGTGTCGGTGCCACTCAAAAGCACCCTCGCCAACCCGTAGGCCTAGCGTGACAAGTAAGACAAACCCACAGATGACTGGTCAAACAGTAACAGTAATACAGCCCTTTGCCCCCAGCAGATCTGGAGTCCACGTCTACATCAGCGGACGAGGTGACAACTAAGCAGAGCTTGCTAAGAATCTCTAGGTACAGGAGGCTGCCTCTGGACATTGACCATCTGTACGTACCTATATCTGTCAACAAAAGAACGATTTGATTGGATGACCGAGAAACAGAACTAGAGAACGAAATTGCTAACATCAACTAAAACATTATCTGCCTAAGCGAATTACGCAGTACAAATAAGGGATGTAGAATCCACAACAATAGTGGCCATACCCTCTACTAGAGTGGACCAGAGGAAGGCTATCGAAGTGCAGGTTTTTTTGTTCACAATTCATAAAAATGAGAAATAATTCACATGAAAACAGTATCTAAAAGACGACCAGAGAATCGTATTCAACGCCATTAGACGGTGAAAAAACAATTAGCTTGGTTGCACTCTGAGTCTCAAAACTAAAATAACATCGTTCCTTCATTAACACAGGTTGCGTTGTCAACCGCTGTATGAGCTAATCCTATCAAAACGTGTAATCAGCGTACATGCTTTACTAACGGTTTAAGATCTTTAATATTACAAACGTGGTGTAATAGGCATTAGCCAATATTCTGTTGTTACTAGACAGTGATTTTCTACCTACCTTAATCCAAGATGATTCAAAATGAATTGATTCGTTTTGTCGTTTCCGTAAGTCAGCGGTTCGTAAAATAAGTTCTTGTTGGGGATTTTTGCTTAACAGAAAACTTCTGTTCTGCCAAGCGAAGGTATATGGGGCCATACAATTATGAAGTCTAAAAAATGTGTAATATTATGACCCATCCTCTCCCTTGTCGGAATTTGCCTTAAAATTGTAACCCCGCCTCCAACCTAATACCACGACGTCTAAATTTTGATGACAACTCGTTACTTATATCACTTTGAATAAGAATGAAGTCGGTCAGTCATTGACATCTCTCCCGTCCTCGAGTTAGATAAATGCACTGTTTTGAAGCATCTCAAATATGTTGATTATGGGTACGATTTCTTCGAGCTCACTTTCATTAGTGGTTTGCTCTATTTCTTCATCACTGGAAACTTCGTAGTCCACGTTTCAACCGCAAACGTTGTTGTGTCGATTGAGCGCTGCAATACTTGGGTAGTAAATATCACACTTTTTACATATGCGTTTGAGCACTTCCGTCTTCACAGATGGACTGTAACTGTCGTAGGGAAGAACAGAGTAGTTGTTGTTTGGATCCAACGGTTTAATCATGTTGCATTTCAATAGACCAAGGAAACGAACCGTTGGTCTTGCATTATTTATGGGCAACACTACGGGACCTTCGGAGGGCTTTCGGAATGGAATAGTTGCAGGAAAAAACCGTTGCTTAAACAACCTTAACCATGATTTGCAAAACTCACCTTAGCATTCCCATTTAGGGCATTTTACATTTTTGAAGAAAATATTGAGAGGCGCGACAGTGTGTAGTAACCCAAACCTCGTCAATTGGAACAACCGAACTTTCGACATACCTACTTACACGGGAAATTTATCAAGAACAATTTTACTCCAAAATAATTCATTCGAAGCTGTACGTCATTTCCAAAATATTTATTAATAAGGTTCTGTTACGGGCACATTTGCTAGGAGGAAAAATCGCCAGCGCAGCTTCTTGATTCATGCCAGTACAGGTCGGAACTTTTTTTACAATTGCGGCGTTTCTTTTAAGATTTAAAAGTTGACTTTATCTCCACTAAAGAAACTGATCGATACCAAACACGGCATCTTTGCAACCAGTACTTCATGATTTATTGCAGTGGCTTGCCATTTGATTAACAAGAGTTCTTTCCCTAATTTTCTCTGCTTTTCATGAAGAAGAAAAATTAGATAGGGAACGTCTAAAACGACAGCAGCCTCCCCCTCAGAAAGTCTGAAAACATCAAAAATTTGTTGTAACCTCCCTCCCTCTACTGATGTCATAAATGTATGGTCCTGTAAAAGACGAAGGGAAGTAATGATTTAGATTTACTGATGAAGACAATCGCACACATGATAGCAATCGATCAATCGAATACATGATAGCGACAACTCGACGATGGTGCATTGTATGTTTCAGTTGCGTATTGGAAACTTGGACTGTAGAAGGGTGCTGGACATTATATTTTCAATGTATACTTAGAATGCAATCCACGTATTGCCTTGCGTATTGCTGGTCCGTTTCTGCACGTACGTCTTGGTGCCAGGGTAACATTGAACGGCGTATATGCACAAGACCAGCTTTTGATTTGCAAGTAAGCACTTTAGAGCACTCTCAGACCAAGTGGTATAGCCCCAATAAATCCCTTTGTTTTAGAGTTTGAACGAAAAGTGTTCAACAGAATTTTTTCCCCTTGTGACTCTTAGGTGCGTTACGACGATGAACTCAAGAGGATAGTACAGGAACCTGTCGAGCTTGCTCAAGAGTTTCGGAGGTTCGATTTCCAAAGCCCATGGGAACAGTTCCCCGCACATCGGAAGGAGAAGCAAATTGAATCGGGGGAGGAGGACAAGAAGGAATAAAATGTTTAACACTTACTTTCAACTAAGTTCAATGAAGATGCTGTATACCCACTGTATATGCAGCGTGTATGCTTATATTTGGAATACCACAAGGTCACATATTGTATTGGATTCTTCTTCCGGAATGAACACGTATTTGTTTCCATATTACTCCAATAATTTGACCATTTAAAAATAGTTTTGGCTGACTCTGTCATTAGTCATTGAATATAATCATATATTGCCAGTTGGCTTTTTGTTATGATCTGTAATAAACTCTACGCCAAATAGTGGTGCGCTTCGTAAATATTATAGTGTTGCAATGGATTTGAGTGTCTGTTACTACTTTGTTATTCCATATGGATTTGATTATCTAATAACTACCCTGGGCCCCTGTGTTAGTGAAATAAGCTAATAGACATAGAAAGCAAAAGTATACAGGATACTGAATTTATCGTTGGAAATCGCAATTTTATGTATTAACGGTTTACAAAAAAGGCCACTTAAGTTTCTTGTGAAAGTACATACATCAAAACACGGCCATCTTTATTGCCAAAATTAGTCCATTCTCGATAAAGGCTTGTCCCTAGTAAGCACTTGTTGGTCGCGGAAAACGCCCGAAAAGCACCGCCCGGTTGATTAAGAAGCTAAGAGTGCTAAACGTTGCTTCGACACAGTCGTAAAGAAAAGTGTAAAGGGTTTTTGTGATACAGTAACAGAAAGGAGACTCTAAATTCACTCCATTAGCTGTTGCAGAGATAACGTTTCTCTTTTTTCGGTTTAACAAATTATTGGGTTTGGTTGCACTGCAGTCCCATTGTGAAGCAATGCACCACCAACTAGTTCGATTGTGTTATAGGAGCTCTTTTAAGTGCCCACAGGGGAACATATCGAAGCCACCTAGGGCTACATATTTACATGGTACCACTCTTACAGAACATCGCCAATCTTCACTATACAATTACACGTTTTCGCTGTACCATGACTGCTTTGTCAAGGGAAAGGAGTGGGATGTGCTCATAATTGACTGCATAACAGACACGGAGTGGAAGGAATAACGAAAGTGCACAGTTCAGTTTATGGTTTCAAAACCTAAAAAGAAAAAGTAACCGAGAAGATGGTCGACCCATGCTCTCCTTTTGTTAGCTTCTACCACTATTGTTGTATGGCGGGGCAGCTTTGCTAACGCGAGTCAAATTTTATCCACAAGAAGGTGGGCTTTAAAGCAACGACAACAAAATCAATAATGATATTTATTGTCTATCGTAAATTCATTGCACAGCTCATGTTAAGGTCATTTCCTTGCCATTTAATCGTAGTTTCTGCCAATTGTCATAACGTGTGGTTTTACAGACGCAATTTCTCGTTTTAAAGAGCCCAAATTGACTGAATTTTAAGACTTGCTATCTAAATACATCTCGATACTTTATTTAGATACATCTTAGGTCTTGAAGTTATTGATCTACGCTATTGCCAAGGGTCAAAAACAAGCTTCCTTTATTTAGGGTAGTTTCAATATTGGGCCCCTTCGTATCGTGAGACTGCCTAAATATAGCGAGTAAAACCCATAAACCCATATTGGTATGTCAATAGAGCATAAGGGTGGACAATGCTTTCCGTTTTACTACGATTCTCAAAAATTAAAAATTAATTTATGAAGTGGACGATCGTATGTTTCGTCAAACTAAAATCAAACATGACCAAAACATTTCCCTATTAAGATACGTTTTGGAAGCTGATTACGCGACGCTGCCAAACATATCGTTAATCGTTCGCGATTATTGTCCCTCTGTCACTGAAAGATTTAGTTCAAGGGCGTCACCTTCAATGTTGAATACCCAGGAACAACAGGGGAGACAAAAATGCCTCCTTTTTCGATTTTTTTAAAAACCGATTTGCGAGAGGTACACAGTGATCAGATGAGGCCCTTAGTTGAATAAAACTAGACTAAGTGGTTTGGCACAAGGTCCTGTGGTGCATCTAACAATTTCACTGATTTCAACAGACAATATTTCCAGGTGCAGACCATAATATCGCTACGCAATAACGTTGAGGCTGCCATTGCCAATTCTGATCAAGGGTAAGAGGTGGCTATTTGAAAATGGAACTGTTTTACCAAAATCGAGAAGTTTCCATGTGTCCTTTTGTCCAATTATCGGGCAATCTTTTGAATTTTGGTCTAGGAGAGCACCTACTCTCTAAACTTTTCGCAGGAATATTGTCACGTCCTGTGGGTGTGCTCTTGATGGCTCTTCTGTTGCCTATTGCTTTTGGTAGGACTCCTGGGATGACAGTTTCGATTTCTATGAGATAAATTGGTTGGAATGCTTGTTGGGTAACGGGAGTTTTGAAGTTTTCTTCAAGTCTTTAATGTTTTTAGTGAACTTATCGCCGGAGGTTCTACTGGCGTGTGACTTTTTGGAGTTCGAAATTTTCTTCATTGTGGCTCAGGATAGTTTGTCTTCCTTCTAAATGTGTACTGTTTCTGTCTCAGATTTTCTGTTCTCATTGTACTGTATTTTTGTTGTCGTATGTTTCTTTCGGATTGTCTACAGCCTTGTTTAGGGCTGTTTTCTTCTTCCTTAGGCATTTTTTTGTCGATGTCGGATTCGTAGGTGTCATTAACGATCAAAGTGAGCAGATAGACGTCTTTATCTCTCCAAAGGTAACTGTTTCTCTCTTTCCCTCTTGATGGCAATTACATAAATTTGTTGCCAATAAACCTTTCAGATAGTCAGCCACAACTTACTCTGTTGGAAAAAACAAAAATATAATCTCTGCTAGAGGGCAAAACATTGAGCGGTTGACGTTGGTCATTGACGATTAGTAAATCTCTACATTTCAGAACACCTTAATATGTGTCTCTTACGAACTTTCTTGAATGATCCCATCGCTTATAAAATTATAAAATGAGGTTTTAAATTGTTTGACAAGAATGTGTTTTTTACACTTTCGTATCAGTTAAGGAGACAAAGCCAAATTAAATTGGATTACCCCCCCCCCCCTTTTTTTCCCCTTGCTTCTCAAACGTTAAAGCCTACATCGAAAAAGTACTTTGACTCCCTCTCTTGAAGTCTCTCATTGTGAACTCTCTTGAATTTATTCTAATTAACAGCTCCATAAGATATTCAAAATACGTAAGCAGCCGATCGGATTACAACTTGGTGTCTGTTGGCTGATAATGGTATCTTAAGTTCCGATAATTGCTTTTAAATCAAATTCCTAGGGAACCTTCCTGATTTCACACCAACAATAAGTTTATAGTCAATACGTGACAAGTCCTTTGTTTCAAATATCTAAAAAGCTGCAGCAATTTACATTTATCACTGATCTCTAAAAAAGACTTTTTTAGAGATCAGTGACATTAATGAGAAAAGGAACAAAGCAGTACTCGTTAATGATGTCATTAGTTAACAACAAAATAACCTTTTGAAGTTTTGATATAGAATAAGAACATTTTTGTTACTGAAACGAGAGAAATTCACAGAAAATTTACATTTGATCCAATTTCTGCTTCATTATTTACCAACAGCCGCAGTGAAACTTACTGTTAAATTTTATGAATGTAATGCTTTCAAAAGTCAAACAAAAGAATGTATCCAATAACAAGCCTCATGGTAATCCAAAATTTCAACACTTTGAATGACAACTTCTAGCCACAGAAGCGCAAAGAAAATGCGATTTGCTTTCACTTATCTGGCTTTGACTTGAGGAACTCTCGCACATGCATTGTAAAATATAGATCTTGCTAAAGCTGTATGGGCATCGTCCTGCGGTTTTGTAGCAGATAATTTCTGATGTCATGTGCCCCTTTTCCTGCGTTATTGGCGGAATTAGACAGCGCAGCCATTGATCAATGCTTTCTTGCTTTATTATGCTGCATGATTACAGTTTGAGGTGTTTAGAATGCTGAGCAGGTCAATAGATCATTAATGTGTTTAAAAATATCGCTTGTAACATCGGCTGAGGACTTGATGAAAGGGGATTTGGTACTATATGAGCCAGAGTTTTATGGGGTTTTTCAAAAAGTACGTAAGACTGACTCAGGTGGCTGTGTAACATGATTAAATGAAACAGACATTAGGGCGCGTTCGTTTTTAATAAAGACAAATCAAGAAAATAGTAATCTAGTGGTGGTGGGATACGGTGAGCGACCAAATTCCGACAAACCAGAGTAAAAGATGGTGCAAGACGTAACCTCCTCTTGTGATATTGCCTTTGCAATCTTTATCTGTGTTTATTTTGGAGATTCCCTTTTTTGCAACTTTGTTACTAGGGTATTGTGTGAAATGTTGTATTCATGGATTTAGTTGAAGTTTTTAAATGCTGTTAAGCGTACCAAATAAATTAGATAGCGATAGATCATGAGAACAAAGCGATAGAGATGTTCATGCACAAATGAGCATGGCAGTTTCAATCAGGACCCAATAATGGTAGAGAATGTCTTTGGCAGACCAAGTAGTTTCCCTAAATGATTTGTTTTACATACCATGTACTGTAATCTTATCCAGTAAATTATATGTTACTTAACAGGTAAGAACGTAACCGCAAGTGCAGGGGACAAAGACAAAGGCGACATAATAAATATGGACAACACTATAAAATCGGGTGTGAGACTCTTGAAATTTATTGCTTATCTGAAATGGACATGCCAGGCGGGAAACAATTAAAAATATAAAGATATGTGCCCAGCACAAAACGCGGAGATGAAATATAATGACGAAAATGTTTATGAGCTGTCTGTGAATTCTGCCACTATCCTTGTACAAGCAATTATAATTTAAACCTCAACATAAGCAGTAGAATACATTAAAAGCTAACAAGAGACAAACTAAAAGAGGGGCAAGGGAGTAAAGTTCTTGTGAACATCCTAAGAAAATGTGTGCCTACACAAAAGAAGACTATCTTTGATCAGAAGCTTCAATTCCGAAGAAGCTAAGATGAGAAAAGTAAAATGAGGGGGTATTGTGTTTGCTCCCATGGGTCTTCCTTAGCCTTCGATGTAGATTCATAAGATCAATCAAAGTTCGTCTTCTTTCGCTTTTTCAAAGCATTATCAATGGAGATATATTTGGATCTACTCCTTACTGATCGGCTTTACTCTCTTCCGACAGAAAATAAACTGAATATCCGTTGTATTTCATTTAGAAACCAATATTTTTGTCTATGCAACTTCAAGGTTTAATCTCATTTTCCATCGTTGAATGCTGGTTAAATGTATTCTTTTTCTTTATCAAATTAGTGCGACAAGTTTTTGCTATGATGAATTTATATTTAATATCATCGTTTTCTTATTGATGAATGAGTTTTGAAACACTTTGAAAGTTTCCAATGTTTCTCTGCAATATTAAGTTTGTTCTACATTTAAAGAAAACAACTGACAACTTAATTTTCCAAGACATGTTTCGGATATCCTTTATCCATCGCCACTTGAAGTGACTTTACATAAATTTTCTACACAATTTATCTACCTTCCGAACTATCGACAGATCTTACGCTATTTACGGAGGGAACAATGAAACTAATCATTGTGCTAATTACAAGTTAAAACAGACACTAAGTATGAAAAGGTTCTTACAATTCTTAAATAAAACTCAGTAAATAAGCATTACACGACACACGGACACAAAGTGGTACTAAAGACATAAAGCCATGTTACCATGTGTGACTTGGGTGTTCAAGTCTGCACCTCCCCAGTTGATATATAATGATTCTTTTATTTTATGGTGATAATTGCTAGAAGCATTATCTAGTATGACGAAGCAATCTTTCGTTACATTTTTCCTTCCATGACGGCGAGATATTTAAATGCTTATCGATATGATAAAACGCATGATCGTAGTAGTGAGGAGTTAAAATCCTTAGAGATAAAAAATTCTTGATCTTCCACGAAGTAGAAACTAGCTGTATATCTAAACCCGTGCAAAGTTATTTTGCCAATCACTGAATTTTGCATTTACTAAAGTTAGCGAGATGTAAATATGGTAGTTGAAGTATATAGGGGTATCATCGAGAAGAGAGGGCTTGAAATATTAGTTTTGAAAAAAACACTAGAGAAATAGAAAATATGTTACCACCGGGGATCGAACCACCGGGGATTGAACCCAATATAGGGGTATTGAATGGCTTCTTATTGTGCCTTTCGGTAGGTCGTACGTTAGTTAAGTACGAATTGACAGTTTTTTCAATGATACGAGTCGTGATCATATTCCTTTTAAGAATGCTAGTAAGTGTTCTTGATATCAGTCTCAAATCCTAATCTTTTTTTTTTTAGTTTATATGCCCTGTCTACTGGCTTTCTTATTAGCTTTCTTATTAATTTAAAAGAGCGACGTAAAACTGAAAAGGTCGGTCAGTAAACCAGTCTACGTATTTTTGTCAAATTTTGGCCGAATATTGGTCGACTTGACGTCAAACTTATGCTCTTGCTTTTACTGGAAAGCTTGCACGCTTTATATCATAAACACTGTGACACTCTAGACCGCAGTTTCTGATACAGAAACCTGCTATACTTCAAACCATAGGTGTTGGAAGGTGAATCAGAAGCGTTAGTACGCACGTTCAGAGGGGTGTGAGCAGAAAAGTTTATGGACCGGCTCCAGATGCAGTTGTATTTAACTCAAAAAAATCCAGGAAAATCATCGGTGGTCTGAAGTCACCTGAACACCTCGCTACTGTTGAAAACTGTGGCTAAAATGTCAAATTCGTCGTACGTGTAGCCAAGAACGGATGTTATGATAACAGTTTGGGATAAAATACAGAGCACTGCAATTTCTACCACGAAAAATAAGCTCCTATACTCAGCCTACTTTTCTCTATCCTCGCTTAAAATACAGTCTTTACCTCAATTGTCGATCTCTACAAATAAAAATCTAACTAGATAAGTAAACACGGTAAAACAAGTTACTCTTTCTCAGCAGGGTGTCTTCTATTTTTAGCGATATTTGTTTTACGGGCTGCAACTGAAGTCACTTTTAACTTGGCCTTGAATTGAAACGACAAAGATATTGCTTTTAAAACACAACCTTTTCAAGCGCAGCACCTAAACTGAGAAAGCTGAGAATTCAATAAGACCACCTTTCAACATTGGATCGTAATTAAAATAAGATGTTATTCGTATTTTCTATTGAAAGTCATTTATTCCATGCTGCTTAACTCTCATTTGCGAGAAGGGAGACAGAACTAAAGCAGTGGGAAGCAAGCAATATTTAAAGAAATTAAGTACACAATCACAAAGTTAAGTTTTACAGACAGGCTGAATGGAAAGGAAACACATTTTCTCAAAGCAACCCCTTGTCATATGTCAGCATCAAATAATGTTAATGGAATGTGAAATTACTTTGCTGGCTGTGGTTGCTAGAATGTAAAGGTTTATTTGTAGAGAGTGATTGACGTGCATCTAAAATAATTGTCGTGAACAGTTTCTTATAGAGTTATTTGATTAGGATGTAAGGATTATCGTCATACTGGGACTGTGTAGATGTAGCTTGGAACAGCCCCTCTTTACTTTAGAGATAAATTAAAAGCCCAAGGGAGCCCTTTAATTCTCTATTTATCATTTGCCGTGCGTTTGACCTTAAATGACAAAAACTTTGCGAGGATCACAAACAACTCCCTTGTCATGTATATTATTGTATAACATGATTCAAAACGACAACGTAATAAATGTCAATAAAGTTATCTTCTGCAACTGAATGACCCTACAATGAAGCCTTGATTTATCGTTTGTATCCTTTTCATTCAAAACATTTAATTTCTATGGGCGTCTCATCACTTCCCTGTGTCTCGTCGCCTTCAATAAGTCTGTCGTATATTAAACATTTACAAGAACTACTGTTATAGGTAAGCCTTTATCGTCCTCTACAGTGCTTTATTTCTGTCTTCCCAGTGACTGCAGTATCTTCTATCTCACCTTTACGCTTGGTATGACTTGAGAATAGTAACTGCCTTTTTAGAGTGTTCTCATCAAGTCCTTTGCTGTTACTGCAATTGATATTCCCAACATTCTTTTGTAGAACCACTATTCTATAGCCTTGAGCCTTTTTTCGTATCTGGTGAATTGTCGAACATTCACTACGGTATAAATGAATGGAATCTACCTAGCATTCGAAAATCATAACTACGTTCTATTTTTTCTGTTTTGCAAGATTGTGCTCGTTTTTGAACAACATTTTTTGCAATGCCAATTCTCATTTCAATTTCGCTGTCACACCTTCCTTGAACTAGCATATTCTACAACACCATATTGCTCCATTCCGACCTCTGGTTTTATGCATCTCCTTTTTTTTACATTATCACGCGCACAATTACTTTAATCACATGGCTTCTCAAGCTGAAGGTCTGGTGTAACTCGCATTTTATTGCCTCAGGCTTTTAGGGTTGTGTAATAACTACAGATCTCGAAAATTGTCTGGAAAATTTACTAGTACGATAAGTATGATTTTCAATATCAGCCAAGAGTTCAGCACCAAGGTCCTCCAAAGCCTTTTTTATTTCAGTTATAATAACTTTTGTGGCCTTTCTTCTTCATCTTCTTTATCGCTGCTTTGATTTCTGTTGTTGCTCTCCTTCATCGTGAACAGATTTTAATTATATTCTAACTTTCGACTGGCCTCTTTCTTAATTAAAAGACGCCTTTCATTAATTCTTATGCTGTCACTAGATGAGCAAACTCTTATTACAGTAATGACTTTGATCCCTTATGTGTTGCTTCCAAATCAATATTTTGTGCATCTCATCTATTCTTCGTTCAACTGCACATAGCCTTCAATATCTACCGTAGCCATCCCTCTATCTTACCATCACTTTAAACTTTTTCGTGTATTCCACTTCTTGTTTGTTACTTTTGCCTTCTTTTGTACTTTTCCTTAGACGTTCTGATACAAGATACTTTGAAAAATTCAAAGATGGAAGTCTTTCCTTTGTTAAGATTGTGAATCGTTTGGGTTTTTTTCAGCTGCTGCATACTTCGATCTGATGCAGTACCTTAGCCAGGGGAATGCTTGTTATGCTTAGAATCCTCTAGAAGTGGACTTCAAGGCAAAATAGCATCCCCTAGTTCATGGTCATCTGTCCTAGAGTTTTGATATGTGTCAGAGCATTTCTCAGACTTGTTGAATACCCTGCTCCATATAACTTTTCCAAGATGTCAAACATGCACACTTGAATTTTATAATTTTGTCTCAATCACCTTATAGAGAGTGTAGCTTGAGGAGTTGAATGGAGCAAAAAGCCTCGAAAGCTGAAATTCTGACATCCCTTTTCT
The DNA here is from genome assembly GCA_010016025.2 of Alatinidae sp. Z8VKAUB7J3. NCBI lineage: Eukaryota > Metazoa > Cnidaria > Cubozoa > Carybdeida > Alatinidae > Alatinidae sp. Z8VKAUB7J3. The sequence continues at coordinate 6,080,588 of JAAAKM020000498.1, forward strand.
TGACATATCTTTCTGAACTACTTTTCATCGCCTTGAGACAACGGCCAAGCTTATGAAACCATAGAACTTCAACCTATGGAATGGCAACTCAGCTAAACCGGAAACGTATATTGTGTTAGCCTCTTCATCGAAAACTGGGTCCATAATGGTATCCGGAAACCAATTTGACAAGGCCTTACAGTGTGAAATTTCATTTTAGTGGAGATCTTTCCGTTAGATAACAATATATTCCATAGCCGAATTATGCCTTCTTTGGTTGCTCAGCGGCTTATTCAAGGGCATAATATTCACATTTTTGCTTGTTTAGAATTTCTATCGGTGGCATTGGTGGTCAATATCGGCGGCAGCGAAAGGGATATAGAATCTGTCAGACAGGACCTCTTTTCTTCTTTAAAGTGGTGTTACAACTCATCATTGCACAACAGTTCGATACTGGTGCTTCGTGCTGAAGACGGGAGAAGCATTACCTGAATCATTTCTTAAAAAAGAATGGGACTAGTGACATTATAAACTCTGCCATCTATGGCAATGATTGAGAAAATCACCATCTACAATATCTAAAAATGTCGGGGATTTACTAATACTGGAATTTCATTCGAATATTGTCTAGCATTGTGCACATGGAAGAGTCTAGGTAAGAAACAACAAACAAGATATTCAAATGAAGAGCTGAAATTTCTTCATGACCTACAGAAAACATTATCAGTCAACAGCTTTAGTACACTCCTAAAGTTACATGTGATCTGAGCTAAGAAATTTATGTATGTCAAAATGCTTGTTTACAAATCTTTTAAAGCATTTGTTATCGAAAGTTTTGCAGCAAAGAACCAGTCAGTGTCGTGGTACACATGAGACCTCCGGTACACCATCGAGTAATACTGAAGTCAATAAATCCTTACAAGTGCTAAAATATAAAAAACATATGCTTCAGCTTATATCCAAGGTTTATACACGAGACCATCTAATTAAAAGAAAAAAAGAATTTGTCAGTAAGTAAAGTATATAACTTTAATACACCTGTAGAAAAGAACTTGAGACTCTTGGGCACTCGTTGGCATATGCGCACGGCCAAAGGGCCCGAGGGGGCTGCAGCCCCCCCTGTTTGCTAAAATTATACTTTTTCGGGTCAAAAATGTTGTTCAAACCCTTTTATAATTCCTTAATAAGAAATAAAAATGAAATAATTTAAGTCTTACCAGCCCTATGAATTAGCGTCCACATTCCTGCCGAACTGGAGTGCTTTTAGTCCATTCATGTCCCAATAATTTTCGGGCAAATGTAAATATTTTCGGGAAAATAATCCACAGCCCCCCCAATATTTTTCGTCAGTTGCGCCTATGCTCGTTGGTAGAGTGTTCTCACTCAAACCTTATCAACACCATGAAACTACAGTTTAGTAGTCTGTTATATGTTGATAGGTTTCCAATGTCACTTCAGATGAAAGACGATGCTCTGCCCTACTTCGGTCGTCTGTTTCAATAATGCAACAGCCGAACCTGAAAAACATAAGCAACTTATAATTGAAAAGACAGACAAGAATCAGAAGAGCGTAGCTTCATGCGGACACTTCAATTTGTGTAAATTAATTTCTTACGATTGTTAAAAACCTCTTGAAGGTCACGACGGAGAAGCAAAATAGAAAATTCCTTGGAATGGTAAATAAAAATGCAAACAAAGAAACAAAGAGAAATTTAATTGCAATAGGAGATGTTTTCTTACAGGAATTAATTACAGCGCACTCAACCTTCTTATTTCTTGAGTAATTCGATTGAGGCTTCAAAGAAAATAACTGCGTTCTAAGTGCACTTCTTTGTTAAAAGAAGTTTTAATGAACCCCTGGTTGATGTTGATAACACATATGAAATTGATGAATCATGACAACATGAGAAATAAAAAAAAATTAAAAATGACTCCTTGGACTTAAGTTATGGTTCTCTCCAAACGTAGTGAATGAACTACAAAACACGATTTAAGGCTGAAAGCATCGTTCTGAACAAAACATTTTTTGGAAAGAACACTAGAGAAATAGAAGATATGTCACTAGCGGGGGGATTAACCTCGTGACCCACACTTTGTGGTGTGTGGTCACCGACTGAGCCAGATGACCCCAGATGATAACATCCTATGTTTCTCTGGTCACCACATTAGTTGCCAATCATCCACCGGTGGACGTCGACATCCAGGTGGATGCAATTGGAGACCAGGCCTCTGTGCCATGTGACTTGACCAAGGAAGAACTGCAATCCAACTCGTCTATCTGTCCAAGCCCTTTGAAAATTAGAAGTATAATCAAGAGTTCTTTCTACAACTGTCATTTCAAGTCCTCCCCTCTAGATTAAACGTTCTTTATAGATAGATAAGTAGAAGTGTCTTTCTTTATGAAGGTAAAGTGAGGAATGGTTATTTTTTTCATTTCTTTAGCATATTACGATCAACTTTTTAAAATCAAACGCTCTGTACTGTACTCAAAGTGAGAAACTATTATTTAGTGAAACGTACGCCATTCTGTTGAGACAGAGCCCCCCTCTCAAGATCAAAATCAATTGTAGATAACTTATCTGCTCCAACGGTATGATAAATCAAGAAAATAAATCAAGAAGATAAGGTAAGTAAAATGGGTTTTCACAAGTTTTTTCCTTTGCTACCTTTAAAAATAAAAATTAAGCTTTCGGAGTCAAAGGTATTCTCGTTATTGCATCTTTGACGATCTTAATTTTTGTGTCTCCAGCCTGCTCTTTGCCTTGGCCACGCAATCACTTCAAAGGCAATCTTACTTTGGACCATACTTGGACTTTAGCTCTATCAAAATTACTGAAAAATAAAAATTGTCATGGGGGCCCTCACTCCCCATTTCTTAGAATACCAAAAGTTTTCATTGCAGGTAGGGTCAGCAACTTGGTTTGCTTTACCTTTGTGCTGGACTCTTTCCACGCTCAAAGTCGCAAAAATTACTTTAGAGGTTACGTCGCCAGTCAATCTAAGCCGCAAAATCCCAAGAAAACTTTGTTTAACTCAGCACGTACTGTATTGATTAACAGCTGCGCTTTTCCCAGTATTACAGTCTATTCCAAATGCTGCTTCGCATGGAACTGACAGTCTATCCTTTCGAAACGTGTAGACTCAATCATCAGGCTACTGGGAGCTTCCATTTGGACTGACAGTTAAGTTAAACAGCTATTTAAAACAGGTTAATAGAATATCTGCCTAATTATCATTTAAGCCCGTGACATTTAAATAGGAAGAATTGAGTTTTTGTCATTGTTGTCAACAGGATTATGTAATTTGTATAAGATTTTGACTGTACCCTTTGTGTTTTACTTGGCAATGAGCTTTGGCAAGGATTAATAAATCTCTTCATAGAAAGATTGATCATGTATAGCTACCCTATGAGCAAAAGGCAATGTTACTTGGAAGGTTCGTCCTAACCATCATTGAAATACTAAGCAGGTATTAGCTTATTAACGACAAGATAATACGTACGCAAGAGATTTTATTAAAAATGGAAAGTCCTTTAATTCTTTCTAAATGCAAATGGCCGCGCCCTACATTTCCAAAAATCTCTTCCTCATTTAAAAAGAGCAAGGTCGTTGCAAACAACACCTCTTTTGAAAGAACCACGACTTCTCCTGTACCCTAGACTGAGCACCTAAAATCACCGTATCCTTACCTGGACGTACATATTGTGTGTCATCTTTGTTGCAGTCAAGCCTGAGTTTAAAGACTAGTAACCGCTTCCGCCAACCTCTTCTGCCCGTCTCTTTCCATACTAGCCAATACTACAATACATAACCTCACGGTAATCTATAAACGGTGCAAAGTTTACACCTACTATTTGCTAGCACAAAATTAACGTAAAGTGTTAACGAGTTTGAAAATGTCTGCCAGCACTTAGGTTCCTGTGGGGAAAATGTCTGCCAGCACTTCACTTCCCAGTACGGTAGAGAGAAATCCACGAATTCCACCTTGTAGATTGCTAAGATTGGCGACTTGAAATCCCCTCACCCTCCTCTCTCCTACCTACTATTTACTGCTGGATCTGCCACTAAAATGAAGGCAAGAGAACATGTAGATCGTGTAGTAAATAGTTACTTAATACTAGTTTATAGTACTAGTTGATAATTTGCTAATTTCGTGCTAGCCTGCAGGTAAATAGATAT
>JAAAKM020000498.1:6094182-6112345 GCA_010016025.2 Alatinidae sp. Z8VKAUB7J3
AATGTTGTAAGTTTTAAACCAAAGTATAGACAGTTAAATTACAATGCTTGGTTAGCAAATTTTCAAACTTTTCAAATTCATTGTAACTGAAAGCTTTACTTAATTCTGCCCTTGTTGCTAACTTCTTTAATTCTCTTGTCTTAAAGAGAATTATAAATTTTACACAGAAAACAGTAGCGTTCATTTCCACTTGCTTGGAAACTCAGCAGCTGTCATTGTTGGTCCAAAAACGTCAAATAATTATTGATAACTCAAGAAATGTGCGTATTCACGGGTGATAAGATTTAAATGACGCGGTTAGTTTATGCCCAAGTAAATAACATAAATGCTCATTTACCTTAACTGCCACTTTAGGAGTAAATCTCGATTCTGTCTGATAGGAAAAATTGGTGTGTTGAAATGTTCTTTTTATCTAACGGATATGCAAGGTTGACCTGAAACTGCTGAATATAGTTTATTTCGTACATCTTGAATGCACAGCGTAACCATTATTGTACATCAGAACATATTCTTGGTGGCACAAAACTTAAACTTAGACGATAAAAGCGGACACATTGTGGTTTCAGAGCCGACCGAAAAGCGATCAAAAATATGAAACCACAATGTGTCCACTTTTATCATCTATATTATACATTTGAAGTAACGTTAAAGTAAACAGTACATAGTCAAAGTTAAGTACCTTTTAACTATCTGCCAAACATAGAACATAGCATCTTGCAAATTTTCCAATATTCTAACATTCTAATTTTCACTTAAAAAGTACATTAATCGACTACATGGTCAATATTATACATATATCTTTACATTATTTTACCTTTAATGTTGTTAAATCTTATCTTGTTTAGATTCTTTAAGTTATCGATGTGTTTCTGGGATAAAAAATATGAAGTTTTGTCACCAATTTTTTGTTATCAGCAAGTATATTCCGGCTTAAATATAATTCCAATACAGAAAATGACAAATGTCAGAATAAATGCTAGCTATGGATCAATTACGATATCCCTTTCTATTTGTTTTTTTATCGTATATGTTTATTATGTATCTGTTATTCAAATGAATAATTTATTATGTATAATGTCCATGATTACTACATGTTTATCCATGATGATAATGTCTGGTTCAGTTGAACAGCCAGAAATACCTAATTATAACTATTTTTAGTTAATTTGTTGCAACATTTTAACTCTCTGCATTGCCCGGGCTGCAGTGAAAGTAAATCTTTAACAAAATACATCGCAAAGGTAATAAAGAGTGAGGCCCGTTAAGAACGGGAAATGATTAGTAGACCTAGACAGTTTTTGTCATAATTTTTACTTTGTCTGCAATCTGATATTCATATATTAGAGGTCTATGAAAAGTGACATCTCCAAAGGAAAAAATATTAGACTCTCGGTTTTCTTACAAAATTTTAATTAAGTTGCTTTTAAAGCGTACCATATATATTAATAGAATATATGTCATATGATGTTGTAAAGAGACCTAGATAGTTATGATGAACCCAAGAACGGCAGCAATATGGGGCTGCTCAAATCTTTCATCAATTCCATTAGATGTAGATAAACATGCTCAAACGTAATGAAAAATATGCTCTCTAGCAGAAACACGCCATCTTCACTGCTTCTTCTGCTACGTAATCATATATAGATACTTACGTGTTGGATTTCGCTTATAAAATAAAAACATTTCAAACACGATTGAAGGGCAAGTTTTCTTCAAAAATTTTCTTTTATATCTTTAAAAAACTGAAGGAAAAAGGCTAGAGTCATGTAAGAAAATGAAGCATTTTGCATAGACGTAACAGTGCACGATGACTGTGTAATTTCCATACAACAAGAAATAATCATAATGATAGGCAAACAAACGTAAAAAAAAATTGAAAAAAGACTTTTTAAACAAAGAGGAAATATCAACAATATTTTTTATCAGTCTCACAGCAGCATGTTATGCTAGCAAATTCCTACAATTATTTTTAACATGGCATTCTACTGGCAAGTCAGTTTCGATTCAATCAATGTTTGTTTGCTGGATGTAACTTTATTTGAGGTCCTATCCTGTGTGAAATTTGGAGAAGCCTTGGCACAAAAGTTGATGTTTGTTTCATCAGTAAGTTTGTTACAAAAAACAAATACATATTACCTCTAACATTTTAGCCGTGTCTTGAATTAATATGTATAAAAACATTGACATGCAGATTTGAAATTATCAATTCAGTTTATAAGCTATCTATCCTTCCTATTTGTAAATTTTGTCGCTATCGTACTATTACTCTTTCTAAACATGATTAAATGATTACCATTGGCCAAATTTAAAATTCATACCTGCCTTTTGCACTAAAACAAACTGTATAATTGTGTAGTGTATAATTATCACCTATGAATGATCTTTATGAAACTTTTGTCCCTTTGTCAATAAGGCATTGTTATTTTCAAGAATTGTACCAGGATAACTTTGTCAATCACTTTACTAACGTTGACTGGAAACTTGACTTGTAAAACTTCTTATATACTTTCTTTGCTATTTTAGATTCTGTTATTACATTAGAGATGATTAGAGTATATCTGCTTAAGCGACAAGCCCAGCTGCATTTAGTGTCTTTGTACTCCAGCTGGACTCTGAAAATACTCATGTCTTCTCGTTGTAGGTGTTGATAGTCGAACATTAAGAGTACAGATGTGTTAAGAATGATTCAGCAGACGTAACTTTGAATCAAAAGGCAAACAACCCAACAAGTGGCTAACGGTAAGGTTTTGCTGATATTTACCTTCTTTTTTCATAAATACCAATTGCTTGTTTCCTTACTTTGTTTCTTCTGCAATATTTTCTATCATAGTTACCCTGTTACAGTTACCACTCTTAACGCTTTTAAGGATGACTGTGATTTTTATACACTAATCAGATGTTTTTGGTGCCCACTTTGGAATCCATTGGTTAACGTAAATTTATGATAAATTTGTCAGACTCAAGCTCTCTCTTTGATTTTATCATTTTTTATTATTCGCTGAAGCTTTCAAAAATTCTCCTTGTTAACGTTTTAAGTTGGCATTCGACTGTGTCAACTGTCGCTTAAAATGGAACTAACATAAAAAGTCTCTCTAATCCCAATGGCAACGAAAATACCTGCCACATAATATAGCCTCCTGCTCTGTTTCACTACTTCATACCGCTAATCTGTCATAAAGCCAGAAAATATTTAAGTTTGCACAAAATAACGAAGAAAATGTCTTAGCGGATTGTCAAATCCATTCAACTCAGGGTTTAAACACTAATTTATTTCCTAACAGTTGAACCTTACCTTTCTTGTGATAAAAATGAATTATATATACAGAAAGAATAAAGCTTACTATCTTCAAGAAAGATAAACTTTAGAAATAACAGGTAGTTTCTTTACAGCTGTTCCTTCGTCTTCTTAAAGTCTAAATAAAAGTAGTTGAATCGAAAAATTTAGCTGCTACTACTACTGGGTTCTATAATGACGAAGCAACGAGCCACCAACGAAGTCATTACGTTCATGCTAGGATTAGATTAATTTCAAACGTTCGAAAGATTAAACCAAGGCATAGAGGTTTGAAAATCTAAAAGCCAAATCATGACCAAGAGGGCATCGACTATCAGGAGAGACAATGATCAGAGTATGAATTCATTTGCGTTGTTTTCACATGAAGGCGTGAGTGAATAGTACACGGCAAAAATACATGAAGTCAATCAAAATAGCCCAGGTTAAGAATTTCTAAATTTTGGACAGCTGATTATCAACGTCTCCAAAGTAGTATCCAGCTGTGTTGCATAGAAAATCCATGCACTATGGCAATGCGTAACATAATGGTAGAAATAGTAACGGCAATGTATTTTCCATAATGATAATAATCAGCCCATTTTATTCTTAATTACCAAACCTTTGAATCCTGAGTTCAGAATTCATTTGCTGTTGACACCCGTTGAATATAGAAGGATGCCACAGTGATCTCACCGCAAAAAACATTTGTTTATTCCCAGAGAGTTGCACTAATTGTTCTCAGATGAATTATGTGCAGAACCTGACTGTGCTCGCACGGATTATTATTTTCAAGACCGTCTCAAGATTGAATTACAAATTTAAGTTGGCCGCCTTTTCAACGGTAGTTTGTAAGCGCTGAAAACATCAACATGTCTCTGGGACGTCAAGTTTGATTTCGTATCGAGAAATGGAGTTACTTTTGAGGAAAAGCTTAATCTGTTTCGTACATTGAACCAGAAGGATCAGCATTCTAGTCTCATTTGTTTTCTTGGAGATAGATTTTAGCTTTAACTTCTTGAAATGACATTCAACAACTACTTGTTACCGGCTTTGCATATAAATGTTCTGTGCTCTTCAGTCATCTGATCATAATGGCAGGCTGATAACTACAACGCATTTAACAGGTAATCGATTCGACTACCAATTTTTCAATGGGTTGCGCGGACACATAAAGCAGATAAAGCTATTGTAAGTTTAGCTTTACCTGATTCATATATTTTCTGTTCTCTGGTAAAGCTGAACAAAATATGGTTCTAGTTTATCGGGTTGAATCAGTAATTTAGGAACGGAGAACTATTTCCTCAGTTTCCTGACAGATTATATGAAGTTAATTCTAGTAATTTCACCAGCCTGGCAACTTTGGTCAACAGCTTTTTGTGATGGAAATATATACATTACGGTTAAAATATTTTAAATAGACAACCGGTTTTTTTGCAATACTCTGTCGATTAAATTAGCAGACTTACATCTGGAGAACAGCTACTGAACGTGGATACAGCTGTCGATGTAAAGTTTCTCAAAATGTGGATTTTGTTTCGCGTTCAGGCTAACTGTTAAGGATTAATGTTCTTACGAGCCAGATATCAACTCAATATTTTGTGTAATAACTGTAAAGAATTGGAGTAGCAGGAGCACTTGGTAGGCAATTCGAGTCTTGTGATCGCCTTCTGGATGTTGGATTAGATTTGAGTGAATTCTATTCAATCTTTGAAAACTTAAAGCTTGATACTGCATTTTGTAAAGAAACTTACATGGCTTTAAAAAGCTACACGAAGCAGAGAGAACTTTTGTAATGCTAGGAGGAAATGCTGAAGAGAATTAGATAATTCGACACCCAGTTGCTTCAATTCGAGTTGAAGTGGATAAACTGAGAGATTGTCGAGTCATTTGGTTGTACAAGTCCTAAATGTTCCACTCGCGGATTACCCGAGGCCGACAAATACACTCACCTATATCTTAACCGGTATTTCTTCATTGAAAGACAAAGGATATCACTTAAAGTTTTTCACGAAAATCTTAGTATTTTGCGTCTCTAAGCATCGTCTTAAAGAAGTAGTGATTTTTTGTTCTTCTTATTCTTTCTCACGCGCCAGGGAGTTTCGACACATTAGCTTTTGATAGTGGAGTAGACACCACTTAACTGTAAACATGAGTGCATTTTCCCTTCCTCCTAGGTTTCACGATCTCTTACAAGACTTTGTTGTTAACGCTATACAAGATAAGCCAGAGGATATCGTCGAGTACGCAGCTCGATATTTCACTGAGTTGAACTCTTGTGGTCTTAAAGGAAATTACGTGGCCAATCCAATGCCTAATATGAATCATCAGACTGACTCTGATGACGACGATTTTGTACCTCCACCTCCAAGGGTGGCAAGGGGTCGGCGTCGCGCAGTAGCTGGAGAATCTTATGATCCATCTCAAGAAACCGATGACGGGCCTGTTGTCTCGCATCCAAAATCCGAGTGGCAACTTGAGAGTTTGAAAAGTGCAGTAAAGGACATTTTGCTATTCAAATGCTGTGATCAAGAGCAACTAACCGTTGTTCTGAACGCGATGTTCGAAAGAAAAGTCAACGGGAGCGACATTGTCATTCGACAAGGAGATGATGGTGATAATTTCTACGTTATTCAGGATGGTAAATTTGATGTTTTGATAGAAAATGGTAAGGAAGAGAAACGGGTGGCTACTCTCGATGGTAAAGGTAGCTTTGGAGAATTAGCTTTGCTTTATAATTGTCCCAGGATGGCAACAATTGTTGCTAAATCAAAAGGAGTTCTCTGGTGCTTGGATCAGCGAACATTTCGAAAAATTATTGTTGGTGCAGCAGCAAAAAAGAGAAAGAAATTTGAATCTCTTTTAGAAAGTGTTCCTATGCTTGCTGACCTGACACCATACGAAAGAATGAACTTAGCAGATGCACTTGACACAAAAACATTTAAGGATGGGGAATGTATAATTCATGAGGGAGATTCTGCAGAAAATATGTACTTTATAATGGACGGGACAGTTAGTATCACAGTAAAAGATAAAAATGGGGATAAGGAAAGAGAGGTGGCTAAAGCAGAAAGTGGGAAATATTTTGGTGAGCTAGCTCTTGTCATGAAGCAACCACGAGTTGCCTCTGTGTATGCCATTGGCAATGTTACTTGTGCTGTACTTGACGTGGCAGCCTTCGAACGATTATTGGGACCTTGTGTGAACATTATGAAACGCAATATCAAGGTGTATGAAACAGAACGGAAACGACTTGGAATCACCAGTATTCAATGAAGACCTTTTGGTATTCGAGTCCATTGGTAATACTTGCGTCAGATGTTCTATTGTTAGATTGTATAGGGTATCAAGTTGTATTGACATTGCCACCAACGAAGTCATTACTTTCACCATATTTCACAAGATCTAGCAAGCCCTTCAGTGCATCAGTAGATCTTTCAATTTGATTACTTTTCAATTTTAGATTTGATTTTGTATTTCTTTATTATTTTACAGTTTCTGAACTTCTGTTGTTTTCATTACAATCAAATGGGACAATGATTTTATAGCTACTATTACCTTTTATCGCTTTAACTTGCTCGCATTATGCATGGAAAGGGAAGGTCCAAGATTGAATGGTGATGATGAGATGGTGAAGGGACACTTGTTTAGATCAGCAGTTCGATTTGTTTACTTGTCTCATCCTTTGTTGACAAACAATTTGTCCAGACTAAGTAGCTTCGTTCATTGTATGTGAAACTTATTGTTTCCCAGTAGGATCCGCCTCTTATGGGACGGTAATAGAGCTCTCAGATAAACTTTCACGGAACAATGAAATATCAAACCTCTAATGTCTACTGCCAACGTGAGGGGGAAACATCGTATTCTTGCTTTTACCTGTAACAACTAGTTCAAATATTAAGATACACTCTTGCAATAATGGTAGACTTTTACATGATATCGTTATACCTTTCTTACTGCTGGGGAAATTATGGATTAAAGCCCTATTCCAGAAAATAGTCCAGGATTTTTCTTTGGTTTTAACGGAGCAAAAGTAGATTTTTCCTTTACAGAAATAATGCTTTATTTCTACTAAAATTTTAATAGACTAGACCTGCTCATATGTAGAAGTGAAAACGGTTTTCCCGTCGTGTAATATTAAGGTATTTACTTTCGATTGTAAACGTTTCAGTGGTGCCTGTTTGTGATTGTATGTTGGCATTCACGCATAATTGAATGACAAATGTTGCTGGTTTTCTGCAAAAGTATGGAAATTGTTAGACTTTGAATATTTCGCAGTTGATAAGTACAGAGGGTGCAGGTATGAAACTTTGCAATTTGTATGTAGTCTACAGTTTACGTGCTGTAAGAATCAGCTTTTCACTGGCTGGCATCAATGTTGATATACATATACATATTGAATTGAATTGCGAATTTAAATGCTCCTGCATAACACATTTGGTTACACTTTTCCTTTCTATATTGCGAATTTTGCGTTTTTGTATACCACGTTTTGGTGCTTCTTTATTTCAACATATTGACATGAAACTGAAGGTAGTTAGCTCTACGTTTATGGTAAAAGTGCTGTGATAAAGTATATCATAGTTGTTACATTTGCTGGTTCATTAGAACATTTTAAAAATTAATTTAAATTCGAGCGCAAACGTGACACTTATAATTGTCTATATCCAGTTGTGTCCAAAACGTAGTTTGCTCCTAATTTCCTAGAAGCATCTGTGATTAAAGCCCTTGTCAGACTAATTTCAATAATTGATCGATACCATACGGGAGGAGAAAACTGTAATGAGAAAAGCCATAACTTCACCGAGCCTTAGACGTTGGCAGTATCATAACCTACGTTTCTTCCAAGCAGCAGGGTCGTAAAGATATTTTCTGGTTCGATGGAAGCATAGAAAGTGCTTAGGAAATGTAACACATTAGAAAAATTGTAACTATTCTTTCTTTTTTATTCCGTATTGAAAACCATGTGGATAAAAGAAAGATATCTAAACATATCTAAACTAACCATGCAAAGCTTTAGACGTTAACACCAATAGAGATAAGGGATTTTATCAAAAATGGACGGAAGAACATTTCATACGGGTATGATATTCTTCCGTGGTAGCTCTCCATGAATAGCAGATCATTAGCAGATTTAAATTATATTGGGAAAAAAATTATTCAAATGCAAAATTTTAATACTATACAAATAACGTTTGTTCCATATTCTTCACTTTCGATGATGTTAAGCAAAAGAATCACTTTTTGCATTGAGCATGCTAGCAGCATAGCGTTTTGGAAGGTAGCAACAGTGCGTTTGGGGTTTTGGTGCTTCAATTTTAAACACATAAAAATGACTAAAAGGACAAAACGATGCTCGACGGTTTTACGGGGTGGTAGAGGCAAAATTACTGTTCTGGGAATTCAGTTTCCTTCTTTCTCATTTACATTTGTTTAACATATACACTGATCTCTTTAGTCTGCTTTCAAACGCCCCCCCCCCCCCCCCCCCCCCCCCCCCCCCCCCCCCCCCCTCCCCCCCTCCCTCCTCCCCCTCCCCCCCCCTCCCTCCCCCCCCCCCCCTCCCCCTCTCTCTCTCTCTCTCTCTCTCTCTCTCTCTCTCTCTCTCTCTCTCTCTCTCTCTCTCTCTCTCTCTCTGAGACTCTAATTTCTTTGCAGCACTAGGAATTTACCAATAGGTGCTGATCAATTGAAACCTGTCTGCGTGCCCTTTTATTGATCTCAAAATTTCTTTGATGTCAAACGCAAAGAAACGTAGATAGGACATGTTAATTTACTCTAGCAATCAGTAGAAGTCTTTTTTGTTTCTGACTATATTATTTTGTTTGTGTCATCCATAACTCGAAGGAGACACCGGGTTAGTGACTCTTAGAGGGTTTTTGTTTTCGCTTTTCGCCCACATTCAACTAATTTCAAGTACGCAGGGCAAGGATTAGCGGTCTCTTTATCTTGTCATCTGTCTCTTTGTATAGTGATCCACGATCATACTGCCGTACCCAATCTTACAAATTACAAAATCGTAAAATCATAAGTTAACTTCTCTAACCCAAAGCTACTGCTAATCGGTAGGGCCCTATAAGTATAATTGACGTTACTTAAGCAAGAGTAATAATGGCATTTTACTCATTTATCTTATTTATCAAGAAAATTAAATTTGTAGAAAAAGCGTATTTTGAAATAAAATAGTACGCCAGTCAACTTCCTGTACCTTAAATCCTGAAACACTAAGCATGAAATACTTAAATGTATAAGGCAGGGTATTTTTTATAAAAAAGGGAATCGTTTAAATAGCACGATGCAAACTTCTTTATTTATTTGCTTTAAACTGAGGAGTGAAATGTCTTAATTTCTCCTATACAACGTCTCGGGACACCGAGAGGGATAATATACTGTTACTTTCTACTTGAAGGTGTAGGACACTTTGATGTGGTTGATTGATAATGATCGATAAAGTTTGCTACAAGGATATTCAGGTTAAAGAAAATTTTACTTTTATGTGGTTATGATCAACACAATGTTTGAATACAACACTAGAATTGGAATTTGCTCCATTTCATCATCGATGGATTGATAATTTTATAATCATACTTACTATCTAGGGACAATGTTTTCTCGAACACTGATTTATTTGCATAATTAAGTTTGTGATTCTTTTGTTATGTGTATCGCCTTGATGACTTGCTATTCCAGCTAGACGAACACGAATCCGCTACTAGAGTTATTAAAACATTCAAACGGTTCTTTTCTTTCTAAAAGAGATTATTGACAAAACTTGTTTATCAGCTGATGAGTTCAAACAACTTAGCATAAGGCAGACATAACAATGCCTCCACTGAAGTTAATAAGTTTTCAAAAATGATTTGTTAACTAGCACAATTATTTATTAGGGGCATGAGTATCTCTAAACTGTCCATTTTGAAGAAGAAAAACAGCATCAGCTCTTGCAAGTTCATGAGAGCATAACCTACAGTATACTATAGTAAGCTTGAATAGTTGGTAAGTTGTACAAAATTTGACTATTGCGCCGAGTAACGGATTTTTTGGCTAAAGGTTTTCGCCATACATTGATCACAGCAACCGTATGGAGTGAAGTGAAAAAGTTTTAATTTCCTTAAATTTATAGGAAACGAGAAGAGCAAAATACGGCGTACAAAATAACAGTCACGAGAGCGACACCTATTCTACCACTCGTGTTACTGAAAAAGCTGTATATTGTAAACAAATTCTTTTTGTCGATAGTGTACCAGCTTCTTTTTTTGATAAATGCGGCTTCTAAAGCGGCAAAATGTAAAGAAGATCGGGCTTCGGCTAACAACCTAAACGAATCCTCTTGATAGTTGCCAGCACTTATAGTATATAATACTATAGCAACCTTATGCAACGGGTATCCGATTAAACCTTATGTACGAGAATGGAAATACTACTGTTCACACAGTAATGTTATTTTGATTTGTTGCGGAAGTTCTGATGGGGTCATGTTTTTTCCTGAACAGATACCATAGGGAGCCTTAGTTTAAAAAGGTTTGCAGCCCTCTTTTCATGGAAATGTTAATGGCTATCTTTTAGCAACCATGCGTAGTAATGCATTTCTTTCGTAAACATTATCGTTGAAGTCGGCCCCCTTATGTAAATTATCAAAGTCTTTCTAATTCTATCTAGTTTAAACAAAATAGAGGATGGATTTAGCTTTTTTCAAAACCTGTACCCGTTACAAAATTCATGAATAGATTTTATAGGAGCTGCTTTATCCAAACATAAACATTTAAAATGAGGGAAACAAATAAAGCCAGCGTTTCATAATAAACGACACTTGCTTGCCATTCGGAAAACATGGTTTTGGTGCATTATTTGCCGCATGTTTTGTTAATCGTAATTACGGAAATGATATTATCAACAACAGAGGCTTAGCGTCACTCAGAAACATAGCGACAGATTAATTTTACCTGTGAGCTGTAAACATACCGGCCTCTGAGGATGTCCTAGCAACTTCTTGACCATAACGATGGGCAGAAATACTCATAAAAACTGTGCATTTGTGACTGTGCATTTGAATCTAATCTACGATTTTTGTTATATTCTGTAGTTTTAGAAACTCTAGGAACAACTCTGGGTCACGCATGCAATAATGGCATAGCAATAAATTATTCACCTTTCTCTCTATGTCTTATTTCAGATTCTCTTTTCTAGCAGAGAAAAGGTATTATAACAGCAGGATATGACTCGCTGTGTATTAAGGGAGAACGTTGTACAAGGTGAGAACTGTTTACAACCTTACATTCAATGGCTAATTCTGGTGATAGCTACTAATGTCATTGATGTGCTTTCAGAGAGTTAAACTGTGTTTAATGAATTCTCCTATCCTTGTATGTTCATTTCTAACTCGTGTACATTTTTATGAAAGATATTAATTTGTCGGAATAATGAATATCTCAACATGGCGGTTGTGTCAAGTGAGAAGCGTTGAGAAGTTGGAATTTAATGACTAATCCTGATGATGTCAGTTGCTGTCATTGACGTGCTTTCAGGGAGCTAAACTGCGTTTAATCATCTTGAATTAAAAGGACCCTTTTCATTAAATAGAGACAATGTTGACATACCCATTTTTATGAAGAGATGTTTCCTATCAGCGTCAGTTATCAGTGAACAATTTTGACACAGATATATTCATTTTTGAGCTCACAAATCGACGTTCTTGAAGTGACAATAAAACAATTTCTTTATTAACGAAACAAAAGATTGTTCCTTTATTGATATAAGGTTACATTTACGGAATTAGCTCTATTACCAAGTGCTATTACCTGCATTCTAGAATCTCTTGGGTTCTTAAATCGAGCTTCGGAAAAAGAAAAAGTTTGATATCTTCGAAGGAGACTACATGAAAGGATGACGTACGTAAATGTCACACCAACTACAGTGAATGTAACCAACTCAACTTTAGCACCAACAGTTCCTTTACAAGCTGTGCATGTTACTATTGCTGATTGGGCTCCCGTTCTCTTTGTTGGACTTCTGATATTAAGCTTCAACGGAATGTTGTGTCTCGCCTTTGCTACACATAAGCATCTACGACAGAAGTCACCCAATATTTTGATATGCTCTCAAGCAGCCGCTGATGCAGTCAACAGTCTCATTTTTATCCCATTTCACACTCTGGCAAGATACCAAATCGACGGAGGTTCCACTTCTTTTACAAATTGTTACATATTATATCTCTCTTTATTCAGCCTTCTTGCCTTGTCGATAGACAGGTACTTTCTGATAGTAAAACCTATCTACCACAGGAGGTTCATCAGTCTAGAAAAGACTAAATTTATTGTGTTGGTGATTTGGGTAGCACCAGCAGTTTTGTCAATCATTCCGTTGATATGGTGGTTTGAAGAACCTGCAGTGATGATGAAACATCAAATACGATTCGTTTATTCAATCTGGCTAATCATTGTTTTGTCCTCATTTGTCATGGTTGGAATGTATATCTACATCTTTAATTTTGTTAAAAATTATATCAAGCAAAAGAGAGAAAGCATGAAGGAGAATCCATCACATCGCGAGCAAAAGCTCAATGAAATTGCCCTTGTAAAGAAAGAATTACGAGTCACACGGCTGTTTGCTTCCTTGTTGTTCTTTTTCATCCTGGCATACGCTCCAATTGTTTATATTAACATTGTTGAGCTTGTTGGAAGGTTGGATTTGGCTCCATATTTTTTAATTGAATTATCAGTGTACCTGTTTATTGGTAACTCAGTTGCAAATCCCATTCTCTGTGTGATGCTCAAAAAGGACTACCAGGAGGTTATCTTGCAAATGGTAGGATTAAAGAAAAATAGAGTACACACTGAATCTTCTGCTGCCCCTGCGATGCGAACCCAGACGCAAGCTCCTTCCACCAAAGAAGTTTAAGAACCTTGGAGGTGTTTTCATTAGTAGATTGGTTACCTGTAGGAAAAGGTCACAACTGCATTTGTAGTTCACTATCTGGGTACTGTACGTTTGCATATGGTTTCTGATAACCGTAGAATGGACTTATCGGTTACAACCTTATTGAAACCCGATTTGTTCTAGGCTATTCAATAGTGTTTAATGCCTTAACAACCTGGCAATATTTATAGAATCTTACTAGACACACTGGAGCTATCTTTTCTTTCCAAGTAAAACTTAATAATTTTGTTAGCTAATAAATTAATGTGTGATCTTGAGGTATTACAGGAAAGATCCCGTTTATGTAATAGTTTCTTATAGTAAATCGCATATCATCTTTACTATTCTGATAGATATCCTTTCAGTTATTAGGAAAAACTATCTGGATCTTTATCATATTGCATACTGTTTGTTTCGTGTTTATTTTGTGGCAAATGCTATTTTATTCTTGCGATTTTTGTTATCAAAGGGTGCAGTTAATGGTTAACTGCAGTAAAATGTTGAGCTAAATTGATAATAGAAAGTTTACCTTTTTCCATTAATATATCTGTTATTTGAAAAACATGATTTAGACGTTTAAGAAAAGAAACTCTTGTAAAAGTTTACAAAAAAAAACCAGATAATATTATCACAGAGGGAAAAATGCAGACCTTACCACTAGTGCAGAAATCTAAAAGTTTGACTGAGGCTACCCGATAAAAAGATACCTTATCTCACCATCACTCATTACAGGACCTGGTCCTCCACATCGCACTCCTTTATTCCTTCTAAAATCGAGTCTTTTAATGCTAGGTGACCTAAATCGTAATGCAGTTCTCTAAATAACTCATTTAGTTAAAATTGAAGGGTTTTTATGCAACTTCCAGCAGTTACATTACAGCATTCCCCTTCTTGCTGTAGCTGCTGTAGTTATTTAAATGTTAACCAAATAGATGGAAATGACCCTGCTTCCAACAAAAAAATATATAAATGCAAGTGTAGTAGTTTCCTTTCAATGTCGTCCTGGACATTAGTTACAATGAGTCAAGTTCCATGTTTGTATTATAATTTAGCTAACATATCTTGGCAATGGCTTACAGTTATCTTTCTCGATGTTTATTACGCACTTTTCCATAATTTCTTTTGATGAAAAGCTTTCAATAAAATGTATACTATATATTTCTCGTGTAAGCTAAATACTTATTATAAATTTAATCTGAAGTTGGATAATATACGAGAGTCCACCAAACTAAAAAGTAGATAAATAAAGATATTTAAAATTGCCTTATAGTTTTCAGATGTGAGACATTTAATACTTCCGTTGTTGCAAACTGTGGTGGTAGCTGCTGGTAGTTGCATGGAATAATTTAACAAAGCTCAATCCAGATGTTGGCTTTGCATAGAAGTTATATGTTCTATAAGTATACAAAAGGGCCATCCACAGTTAGTATGAGATCCATATTTTAACAGTTGCCCTTTGTAGATCACCAGAAACTGTCTCAAGATTCTCCGTTAGCCGGTTCCTCATGACGTTATGTTGTTAAGAATGTATACCTTACTTGTTGACATAATAGTTACATTTTAGTTAACTTATGATAATGTAAAAAAGATTTTATGAGTAATTGTTGCAACTATTACGGCAATAGTCGCAATATGTGATGAAGTGTATGAACTTTTAAGCATCTTCAGTACAACAGTAGCTTTGCAAACTATTTACTGTATCTCTAGACAGAATCTGAACATAGAGGTTAAATTTAAAAAGCTAGAAGTTAAAATAAAATTGCATTATTTTATGTGGTATAACTTGCTCCCGTGCACATTTCATTTTACCTCTTTGATCATTGGGCATGGAGTGTCCTTTACTTTTGTGATGTTGCTAACAGTCCATCACTCACGTACTTAAAAATCACATACAGAGACTGGTTTTCGTGTATCAGGTGTATTGGCTCAAAAGTATTTCATGCAATTATTATTGATCATTGATACGATGAAAATGTGAAAACATTGTATTTAGTATGATCATATCGATAAGTGGAAGGACCTGGTTGCTTTGGCATACAAAAGTAAGGTAATATTTAGAAGGCTATAGCCTTATGAGGTGTATGACACCGCATTAGAGTTGCGGCTAAGGTAACTATTGATCTAGTCAGCAACATTATCTTACTTGCATAGTTAGCATTTCTGTCATCTTAAGTGTTAAAAAGATGCTGGGTAACAATAGGACACTGTTAAAATTAAAGGAGTAATATTAGCATTTACTTAGCCTCTACAAGGAACATATTGATCGTAGAGAGCCTAATCACTTCATTTTTTGGCTCAAATGGGAGCCAAGGAAGAGCAATCTTTTTGCTCTAATTATCTTCCAGACCTAGAGCAGGGATTAACCTTAAGTTCCTTTGCGCAGCCTGTTCCTTCGTAATTAGTCGATTCCTACTCAACCACCATCATCTAAACCTTTGGAACGGGGTCGAATTACTATTATTGCCCTTTTTTTGTTCATACCATAGTATACAAGGATTGGTGAAGCACTACAGCTATTAAGACAACAGCAAAGCAAAATGAAGGTAACTCAGCAAGACATTTGAGAGTGTTACTCAAACACTGCCATCGAACATTGATAAGCTATCAAAACTATACCTCACCCACTCTAGTAATTGAGCTTTTATTTTGACTATTTAATCTCTTAACCCTGTTAGAACCAGGTTTTCTATGACTTGCGTGAGATCGGTAGGGCGTTTTTTCCAGTAGAAATGTTTCTATAAGTTAGTCTTTCTGTATCAATTAGATAAAATTATACATAATTTACACTACTCCCCTTACAAAGTATTTAACAGACAGTAGGAGTTTTCATTTTGCTTTTTTAAAAGGCAACGCACACCTAAAGCAAAGAATATTATTTTCAGTCTTGCTCAAATTAACTTTGGCACATCTTTTGCTTTATGCCTCCAAAAACCGGCCCTACTTGATTCTGAAGTGTTGAAAACAAGTAGAAAGCGTTCATTCAAATGTGTAAGGCAGTTTCAAATTATTTTGAAAATCATGAAATACGATAAAACGTTATTGAAAGAGTTATCTATGTGATTTTTATATGAAGATGTAGTCCAATAGAGGATTTCAGAAAATTACCCAGCCTGTTTATAATTCTCACTCCTTCTTCAATGTTTCAAACAGTATTTTCGTACTGAATTATTTTTTTGAATTTTTTGAGAAACTGTCGTTCATACTCCTGCAGATAACCTGGCATCTGAATAATTATTCTCCCTTTAAAACATTTGCAAAGTCAAGATACTGATTCCAGAGGATTAAATTGTTTAGTTAAGATTGCGTATTTTAGAGGGTATATATGACGGCGCCAGTATGATGGTGGCGAGGAATTGTTATCAAAACATCAAATAATCTTTGAAACTGCAACACAAAAGCAAATGATAAAGTAAACATTGACTGGGAACAGTTTGTCATGCGTTCAAGAATATTGGGTCTATATCAGCCAACCGGTTAACAAAAACCTGCTATATTTTTGTTTGGTAGGCCAAAAAGTGGAAAGAGCAAATTGATGAGTTTCTAAGGGATGGAAATCCATATGAGACTAGGTAGTCTCATACCAAATAGAGAATGGAAAATGTACATAATCAACGATCCCTGGCAGGTAGAACACATTATACCAAGCACTATTTTGCTATTGCTTAACCCTTCTTTAATGTTCATCTTTCTATTGTGGGATCAATCATTATTCTTCACCAATGTGCATTGGCCATCTCCTTACGAAGCAAAGCTTTTAATTGTAAGCTTGCTTGTACCAATTAAAACTTCTTGAAACAAATGATGTAACTATAGGACAACAAATGTCCTTGAAAAATTTCAAGTCTTTGTAAGAATTTCTCCCCTATATTTGTTAATTTGATATTAAAATTCATCTCATAACATGATTAATCATAGTATAAAAGTAAATGAAAAAATGTTTCATTAAGTTAATAGCCGTTTCCTTTATCCTGAGATATTCTATGCACCATTTACCTTATAATCACTTATACAACACAACTAAGAAGAAATTAGACTATTCAATCCTCTTGAGAAGATTGCTGCATTAAACTAGTGCGCCATAACAAGTGCACAGATGTGCCATGGATAATTGTCTTCAAACACAATTAGTTTATCTCAAAAATTATCATCTGTTTACTGGTAATGATGCTCATAAATTTCATCCCAACTTGGGATATGGCTTGAATGAGATCGAGGCATTAGACAAAGAAACGTTGGCCGCTTATCAAACGCTCTATCTTAGTAGCTCATCGTATATTGTATACAGAACACTTTTCTAGATAGTAAAATCTGTGTCTATTTTAGCAGTTTGGGTACGAGAAGATTAGCTAGAAGAAACATTTTCAAAGATTTGCTGCTATTTAACCATTTGTAATAAGATGCTTTTGAACTCATCACTGTTACGTCTGGCAATACATTAGTGAAACATTAAAATCTTAAAGGCCTCGGATGTTCAATTAGTGGATTGTGACATAATTTTTCCTGCTTAAGTGAGAACTGAAAACGTATGGACTTTTATTGGCCAATATTTGCCACTTAAGAGAAGAATAAATAATTTATCTGGGCTTTGGCAAGTTTGTATTTGTTGTGCAGCAAACGCTTTTAAAAGGCCAGAGCCCTGGAAGATTTTAGGGCTCGCTTCTTCAAGAAACTTAAAAAGACTCGCATGTTAACTGAAACGCTTTAGAGTAGTGTAGGAGGATATATTATTAAATGCCCTATTGTTAATTTCAGTGCCCTTTTCTTTAGCAACGACTAACTGCAGCAAATAGCTTTAGATCTGATGAAAGTGGCCGGTCATTATCAACAGGATAGGGCTAAAGCAACTGCGTGAATATAGGAAGCCTCTCATTTGAATCAGAAACGAGGTAATGGAAATGTTTTAGCTTTCAAGCAAAAGGATGCATTCATAAACGCATATCATAGCAAGGTTTTACACTCGTCACCATTTGATAATAA
>JAAAKM020000498.1:6116485-6151905 GCA_010016025.2 Alatinidae sp. Z8VKAUB7J3
TTTCTGAGTATTGGGACCATTGAAACAAAATAATTTTCTTTCTGTCATATTTTTGTGTCTGAAGGAAAATTTATACTGCTGTATATCAATCTTTCTGAGTATTGGGACCATTGAAACAAAATAATTTTCTGTCAGTTAAACCAAGACGTTACGTATTTGTATTATTGTTATGATAATAATGTATGTATCAATTAAATATAAACTTCTGTTCACTTTGATGTCAATTAATTATCTAATTTCGTTACAAAGTGGAAGGAAAAGAACTTAATTAGTTAGTATTGCCTCGTGCTGTGATTCACTTGTAAGTAACCGAACGGCCAATTATTATTGCATGCACACACATTGAAGTTGAAGAGTCGTATTGGCTGGTCCCACATTGATGTTGTCTGTTTCTCTGCTTGAAGATACGTAATTTAACCAGTATCCCATTTAGCCTACAAATCAACCAATTATATTTACTAGGCGTTTGCCAAGCAGTTAACTATCAATTCATTACATGTCTCCAATATTATGCCTATGAGTAGTTTGGAAAAGAACTTGTACTCCCTTTGAAAAACTGACCACTTTTCTTCAAACCAAACATTTTTTGGGACTCGCTCAAATAAAAGGTTTTATACTTTAATAGTCTCGACTATAGATTACCCTACCAACTGTCCTTCTTTCCCTCTCAAATGATATTTTTTGGTCCAAAATAACTAAGCTAATGTCTTTCAATTGCCTAAAAATGAATGATTTCGTCCTGACACTTTTGTACTAATATGCCACCATATATCTATATTGAAGGTTTCTCATGGTAAGAAGGTATTACTTTTTGATAGATAAAGTCACCGTGAATCTCATCCAATGAATAGAACAAAAAATATTAGGAGTAAAGGAGAACGTACAAATGTCCATGAGGGTCAAACCTTTGTGTCCAGCATCTCAGGCTACTACAGTAAACTCTTTTTACAGGAGCAATGACCAATAACGATTAATGATCAAGAAACAGAACACCTCTTCACCCAAAATATGTAACGAATTTCTAAGGTGTTTTTGCCAAGTAATCGCCCTTTTCCGTATTTTTAGGGTTCACTTTTTGCTTCCATTTGACTTATTAAGATCAAAAACGAATCAAGGACAGTTGTCAATGATTTAACAATTAAAGAATTTGTAGGTTATTCCCCTTGGAATAAGTGTGTTTCTTTTGTTAAACTGGGCGTAGGAGAACTCCATACTTCATTTGTGAAGGTATAAAATATTTACCTTTATTTAAAAAAAATTATATATATTCGTTTTATCCAAAGCAAAATGACACAGAAGGTCAAATTGTATCTGACAATTACTCGTTAGTGAAATAAAATTTAACTGGGGAGAGTTGCCATTGCCACTTCGTAGGTCATGTCACTAATTAAAAGGGAATAATTTAAATCAGATACTTTAGTATTAGAGCCAATGATTATTTCTGTGTAGTAACGAACATTTTTTGACCTACAATTTCATTCGTACATGACCTAGAATTTCACTTCGGTAGTCTTGTATGCCACAACGTCACCTTTACCAAAATCAAGCTGAAATTTAGAATTAAAGTTTACGTGCTTGATTTAGTCTCAAAGTTCAATTTTATTGACATAAAGATAGTCAAAGTAAGCCCTACCCATCTATCAGCAGTATGTTGAGAAGCAATTGTTTATCACTAATGACACAAGAAGCACATGGTTTACCTCATTATGGAAGCGTGGTAGCAATGTGACTCAAGCCTAGAATGCAAGCTCTTTAATCTTGACCCTTAGTCGTATTTTCATTTTATATGACCTGTTTAAATTAAACTGTTGTAAAGTACAGGACGTGCTGATTAGCTTTGAAGTTTATTGAAATGGATTCTTCAAAAATAGTATTATTGAAAATTAAAAGGTCTTTACCATGGAGTGACAATGAGCTGAGATTCTTCTGCTTTACTCACCACAGTAATGGTAATCTTACATTTCTTTAATAATTGCAATTGTCTTCCTTTATCACCATATATTTTACGTGGCAAATTTAACACGTTAAATGTTACCTCTGAATCACAGTAATCAATGTATTTTAACCATCTTTGGACTCTATATTTGTTCTTATCCATTAGGTATTAAACTATTACTGACACGTAGCAAATAATTTATGTTAAGTGATTTGCTATTCAACCTGTATTTCATAAAATCAAGATGTTGCACTCGGTTAAAATTTAAATGAAAACAATTATTGATAACATAAACTAGTATTGGTTGGCATGCCAGACAAAATAACAATTTTATCAGTATATTCCAAGGAGCATTTCACATTTCATGATCTGTTGTTATATGCCAAAATGCCCTATTTTTCAATATCATGATCCTCCATTTAACGTCCGTTTCCGTGCATCCATGGTTTAGACGGGGTGCATTAATGCCTGACTTCAAATCTGATGTAGACTGTACTAGGTAAGTGCTAGGTCTAAACACAATTTTTTCTGCAGCAAATCTGTTTTCAGTACGTGAATATTTTAATACCTCGCCGAGTTTAATCTTTGAGCAAATGACAAGAGCGCGGTAAACCAAAATAGCGATGTGATTGGTTGTGGCGTGTTTTAGGGCAAAACGGGTCCCAGCATGTATATTGCCCTGAAAATGAGAGCTTTCTGTAAATACTAGTGGGGAAACAGGACTTGTCTTTTTGAACCCGATTATCCATAAAAGGTTTCCTATGGTATAACCAGGTCTTGTTTATTCCACTCAAAAGTTGCTGCCTGTGGCCCAAACAAACGTACAACCTGTCGCATATCAAAGATTATTAGTTTATAAATTCACGCGTCGCTCTGCGAGCAAATATAGGGGTAGTGCGTTGTAGAGGTTACAGGACAAAACCGCGCAACAAGTACCGTTTTTTATTAGTAGACGCAGTAAAGTTTCGAAAGTTTTAGCCTAAACAGACAATTTAGAGACAAACAGACCAATCTCCTTTCCAGCATCCGGCCCTAGAAGCTGCATTCATCAAAACAAAGAAGCCAGCGCTCTGTAACCAGTGTATGACGGGTCGGTTTAATAAAATTAATCGATATAACTAATTACATTTTTTTTTACTTTTTGCCATGTTTTTTCTCCAGGAAATTGTAATTTTATAGTGATTTCTAAAGCTTATTAATCCGGAGATGAGCTTGTAAAAAATGCTAACTTGATGTGCTAAATATTACTTTCATCCCTATATTTTCTGTTCGTACTGCAACATCAAATGTAGGCTTATAAGCTTGATTCTAAACCTAAAACATATTAAAATAAAGAACAGTAGTATTTACATTTGTTGTACTAAGCTATGCGCCGTGCACTAATAACATATTACATGAGTAATCTCAACTTAATCTTAGTTAGCAGTGAATACCTTGCTATCGAGCAATATCATAAAGCCAATCGGGAAAGATCTCAAAGTGCAAAAGATAGTCTTAAAACTGACACAATCAACAAGGAACCTATGTCATAAACAAATTATTTCAGTGGGAACAATATAAAGTTAAAACGTGTAAAACGTTATGTTAATTGGCATTGCAAATACTCATAATATAGATAATGCAAACATCTTTTGTTAAGTAAAGAATTTGTTTCCAATCTTCTTCTACGTTTCTCCTGGTAGTAAATACAGTTTTAACTTGTGCCGTCGACTTGTTTACAACACAAATTTCTGCCTCTCGAGCTACTTGATTTGTTTATTTTCTCGTTTTTAGTAAGTTAAAGCGACATAATTTTTGGTCTTCCTTTACCAAGAGCTCCTAAAACTACAATGTTAGCTCTTTGCATTTACAGACCTTATCTTCTCCAGAGCTTCACGAGACGAATGTGTCATCAGCATATCAAGGAACGGATACTTGTCCTCTTTTCCAATTATTAGTTATTTCTCGCATTTTCATGTTTATTTGGTTTTGCAGTGAAGCTCATACGGGGCTTCCTTTTTAAAACAGATTATGTTCGATGTCCATAATGGACACATAATTATAATTATCTATTATATCTGTCTCTCCTGTTTCACTTCAACTCTTAAAGCCGTGCCACCTCGATATATGTTCTCCATCCATTTAATAATTTTTACTTTTCCCATGTATGTCCTTCACAGTTCAATGTTCCAGATTTCTGTGCATGACTCGCAAACAGCATTTTATCTTAGTATAGGCAGCATCAGCTTTTCCCTTATGGTTTGATGTGGTTGCTTTATAGCTACGAGGAACTTTCGCACAATTTGCCAATCCTTTCCAAGTTGCTACTTTTAACACTTGATAAGCTTTTGACCTCATCACAAGATCCTGAGTTCTTCCTATCTATTCTCTTTCTTACGGCCCAAACTTTCATGTTGAAAAAGTACAAGTGATGTTTCTCATTTGCCTTTCTTCATCGTGGTGCAGGTATTAGTCTGCTCTCTGCTGATCTGAAGTTGCCGGTTACCGTACGGTAATTGCTTCGCCAGAACCAGTACTAAGCAGCCGCTGCATAGTGCAGGGCTAGGATATATAGGCGGTTTTTATTCACTTTTACACAGTACAATTGGGTCGAACAACTATTGGTAAGTAAGTTCGTATCACAGAATCGTCCACTGCCCTTGATAATAATGGTGTATATTCTTCACGACTGCTTATCTGTCCGGAGTTAGACCTTATAATTTGGTAGTGATAGTTGTGGTGGTAGTGATCTCAACAACGAGAGATTATTTGACCAGCCGCAGCCGGTAGAGCTTGGTCCTGTTAAACAAATTTGCCGGCTTATACAGCTATTGATTTATTGACGCCTTAGTGATGTGGCACTCCTAAATATGAGCTATCGTATGTTTCCCGAACATTCCCCCATTTAGGCATGCACGTATCTTTTAAATACCCTGTCGCAAACTCATATAACCTTATCAAGGAAGTTAGAATCTGTGATCGTTTCAGCGTCGTTTTTAGCTGAAAACACTATGCAAGATTTCCATGGTCAGGCCTAGTGGCCACAATGATTAACCATAGGCCTAGTAAAAGATACGGCCAGTACATAAGATTTTCGATAGACCGCACGCATAAATGATTTACATTTTTTTGTTGAGTTTATAAACATTTTCAATGATGAAATCAATACATTATTTTAGCATCGCCTTCAGTATATGCGTTACTTTTGAGGAGGTGCAACAAAACGGGGAAGGAACAAAGAGTTTATTCATTAACGTTTGGATGGTGTGTGGTATCTATCGCAACCCACTAACTCTGAGCCTTTGCCAACCGTTTAAGAAATTGGCGTACAGTCTTTTTAAAATAATTTTTTCTGTGTACTCACAAGTAGTATTTTAAATTATGTTCATAAAGAAACATAGCTTGTCAGATCTTTATCTCAACATAAACATAACTGAAGCTACCGCTGTCAAATGAGATGGCAATTAAGCTACATCATTCAGGTGACAGTTATTACACACTGTAAGTCAACATGTCAGGAAGAAATATTTGTGTACTTTTGATATCTAATATTGGAGCCCAAAAGGAAAGCAAGTGTGACGTTTATTTACCGTTATAACTGCATCTAAGTGGGTTCTGAGAAACGACAGCTATTTGACGTCAAGTGTGGGATCAACACTCTAAAACACACCTGTTTTGGACTTACGTCGTTCAGATTAAAGACAAACCTTGCATGGTAAAGTTTCTTGCAATACTGTGAGGTTGTGACAACGAGATAAGCAAACTGTATAGAAACTACCAGATATTTATTGCTCCTTGCCAATGACAACGTCTTTTAAATAATCGAAGTAAAGGCTTTATTACATAGCTTCTTAAGTTAATATTTTACTTAAATGTCAAGGAAAGGAGTTGTAAAATTTTGAAAAAGCAGCCCTACAGCTTTAAAATTTATTTGTTGAGCAATATATAGTCTATTTTTTGTATTGATATGCGTTAAAGATTACGTATTTAGTGATATTTTATTAAAAATTCTACATTGATATTAAGAAATTACCTAATTTTCTTAATCATAAAATAAAAAGCAGGTAAAATCTATTACTGATTTTTGACACTAATGACTTTGAGTTTTAAAGTTTACAATCTGGCAGCAAAGCAATTGTTGTACAAAGTAAAATTTATCCATGAGAATGGGGGGTCAACGTACATCACAGCGGCATGTATCAGTACTTCGCAGCAAAATTGCGTTGAAGACACCCACCCACCCCTTCTGTGCTATATAGTACCAAAGTACTATCCAACAATTGCGATTTTCAATTAGACATCCCCTTCATTTTGATCGCTTTCTGGTGAAGTGACATAGTTTTTCAGGAATTTGGTTGTTTTACTGGTATTATTATCTGGATACTTTTATTAAGGTATGCAACATGAAAAGGCAGAGCCAGTGTGCTATATGTGCTGTCAGTCCAAAAGCTGAGAGAAAATTATCATAAATATCTGAATTTTTGTGGGGAATGCTGCTAGAGCGGCGCGTGGGGCTTAATATAAAGAGTTAACTTGGAAAGATTGCTGACTAATGATTATTTTGTTAACCTTGACTGGGTTTCAACGATTGACATTAAAATTGAAGAAGTAATTGACATTGAATTCGCACAAACCATATTGCAAGGAAGGTAAGCATATCTGCTGTTTCATGTCAGACTGTTGGTGTGATTCTCTCAGGAAGTTAAAGAACGTCTTTTTTATTTGCACATTTCAGCTGTAATGCAGGTACAGGATTCGTTAACTTTGATAAAGCTTTTGTATCAATGTCCTCTGCCAGGATGAGGAAAGCAGACTTCTCAGTTTGAGTTCATTAAGGGGCATCCAAATTTTCAGGAGGCAGAAAAAAAACAGATTCTCGAGATATACAACGAATTTGATGAGTGCACAAACGATGGGCAATTGAGATGTGGGGGCACAGCCTATCTGGCACATAAAATTTTTGGTGTCAGACATGAAGTGTCAAATCTTAAATGACGTCACACTTTGTGTTGAAGTTAAGTGGAGATGCACGAAAATGGGTTTGTTATTGGTCAGCCAATCAATTTGCAAAAAGTTCCAATTTTCTTCTTTTACATAGAGACCTAAGCTCTTTGCTCAGCAGTCCATGAACAATAAGATTAAAAAAGTAAATGTGAAACCATGAAGCTCCGTTCGCATGTTATATGGGAACAACGTACATAAAAATATGCAGAACTCTTCCCACTTAGTGTCTATGGGGGTCAAAGCCCCCCCCCCCATAAAAAATTTAGCCCTCCTTTGAAAAATGTTCCAGTACCCCACCCCACCCTTAAAATTTAGTACAAATTTAGTCTGTAAAGAGTGGTATAAGCGAGCCACGAGGAGATTCTTTGTAATCATGAAATAGGGAAACAGAAAAAAAATTGTTGATCATGGTTTAGCAGACGAGATAGAAATTTAGGTCAGACACAAGGGATTGTTGTAGTGGATTGCGTGTTACTAAGCGCAAGGCCCGGGGAGATCACTACAGCGCTGCTAAAACATCTGCCAGCAACCCCTCTGTTTTCTGACTATCAGTACAGTTCAGTTTACATTTTCAGGATTTGTAGAATTTGCTTGCTTTTGTGCATCTTTATCACACTAATGGTCAAAATTGTAAACTTATGCAAATGGTTAATAATCCAACACCGTTTTTCTCGGAATTCACATTTGTCACAATGATTTTCTCATCAAATGTGTCAACTGCTGTAGCTATATTGTCAAAGTTGTCAATGCTGCAATTTTCCCACACTTTTTGATGGACATCGCTTCAAGCGAGTGCCTGAGCTGAATGCTCAGAGGAAATTGTGATGGCACCATTAAACAAAGATCACTTGAATTATTTAACTCAAACAAAAGTGGCCTGCCTTATGTTGGTGCAATTTCTTTTTATTGAATCGTCCATAGTTTAAATTAAAGGAAAAATAGAACAATTTATTTAAGGAAATCTGCACATTTAACTTTTTCAGTTGGGTGTTAGAGTTAAATAGTACCATTATACCAAGTAGCATCGCAATTTTCCAGCACACCCATGTTGTTTAGCACGCAGGTACAAAATAGCATTTTTTTACTGAAATACACCCCCCCACCCAGGATACATGCCGCTATTTAGTATATTGCCCCCCCCCCCCCTGCATGAGAATATGTAATAGTGGAGACATTACATCACGGTAAGCATTTATGGGGCATTAGGGATTACTTATCGTTAATCTAAGAAATTAAAATGTCAATAACGACGATGTCAAGGAAACGAGCTAATGCCCATGGTGCATTTGTGATGATAGCCCAATTGCTGTCTTGAAAGGCCTGTCACAAGTGTCACACCTGTAGGCCACCTCAGTGGGCGCAGGTGCTGGTTCCAGTTTGCGCAGCCTCTTGTAGGTCCATAGCTGTACGCTTATTCCTCTGATGCCGCCAGCACCACCGGCCACCACCCTCCTCCACGTCACACGGTCTTCGGATTTTCCCCTCTAATTATCGTACTCGTTTGAATTTTTCAGGCGTGTCTTAAACACATCTTTGCAGGGCAGACACGGTGTTCCAACTAAACTTGAGCCTTAAGTCAGTTCTCCGTAAAAGACGCCTTTTGGTAGTCTGCTGCCTTCCATTCTTGTAACATGTTCCACCCACCTTAGTTAGCACACGGAGATTATTTCTTCAACACTCGGCCTTTCTGCCTTTTCAAGTACCTCAAAATTTGACACATGATCTTTCCACGAGATGTTCATTAATGACGGAGATGTCTCTACTGCAGTTTATCAAGTCTTTCGATGTGGCGTCTGTAGGGAGTCCGAGTTTCAGAGCTGAACAAAAGTCTTGGCATTACAATAGCTCTGTAGACTTTCATCTTGACACACACACACACACACACACACACACACACACACACACACGCATAGTTACACTTTCATTTCCCATTTCTACATATGTTTTTCAGACCCATTTTTTCATTTTGTCATTAGTTTGAAAATCCTGTGTGCTCCACGTATTTTAAATAGCCCTTACCTGTTGTGTAGCTAAGAATACCTTGCTTGTGTCCCCGTAATTACACCTTTAGATGAGCTGGCGTAATAAAGCCAAAACTAAGCGACAAATACAGTCTAACTGTAACATACGTGAGTTAGTAATGTTACTTTTACTTACACTCCCAACTACTGTAATATTCATCCCTACTCCAAGATAATATATGGCCAACTTACTGCCTGAAGGGCTTAAGCTTTGATACTATGTTATGTGATGCAATGGATTGCGTGGAACCATTACGTTTATAGACAGGGACGTAAGAGGCGACACAACCCCGTTTTCAGTGGTCTGAAGATGGAGGAATTTTCTGTTGATACGTAGCGCAGAATAAGACGACTGGTGACACGTTAGCGTCTACCATCTATGACAACGAAGGAGTCGTCAAGTGGGTTATCAGGTGTCTTTAGAGTTAGAAATCGTTACTATGCCATGTTGAGAGTAGGCCCTTACTTATGTACCATTGGGTTTTTTCTCACTTCAGGTCGTAATTAAGCTCGGCAGAGCACTTAAAACGGGAGAGTCACGTGTAAAAATTTATTTGCTGGACGTAAACAAAGAGGAGGTAGGTTATTGGTAGTCTATAAACAAACATAAACAGTACTTGTTTTCGTATTGTTTATTTGTTTTGAGACTCGATGATGCTTTGTTTACTTGTTACTCTGTCTGTAGTCTTTCCCTGTACCTTAAAGTGTGCGAGGGCGTTCCGTTTCGTATTTGTTGACGCTTCGGTAAGGGGAAGTTCCTGCGATGATGATATTACCATTTGGCAGGCATGGCCGTTGTGACATCATTGGAAGAATTTTGCAATCGAGTTATTTCTTGAGTATATTTATGGAATATTTTAATGCCGATTGCATAGTGAATTATTGTAAGAATATATATTTTCAAGCTTGTGGGTAAGAGCTGATTACGTTGTGAGTAGAATTAAGCGGTTTAGATGGATATTTTACAAGATATTTTAAAGCTTCGAGTAGTGTAAAGACACTTGCTACCAGTGCCGGGGACCATTAACTTAAGGTAACTTCGCGGAACTATCCTGTCAGGCTTGTCTTCCTATATTTGCCACGGGCGCCCCCAATGTGAGCTTGTTCCTCTCCATAACCAGATGGTTATGTATTAAGGTCCGCTGAGGGGGTTATAGCCCACCCAGTAATTTTGAAAATAATGTATTTAAGAATGCTGTTATGAACCCTGTGAGTTGTAAACAAAGGACGAAGTAAAACATATAGTAAGGGAAATTATGTCTTTACGCCAAAAGAAGAGCATCATGGATGTAACGAGGTTTGTCAGGAAAATAGAGTCAGGATAAAGTTTGCAATACCCTTTCCAATGTTTTTGCCCCCTTCAATCCAAGACACCGTTTGCGGCCGCTGTGTTTGTGGTACATACTGCAGGGGGTAGACACGTTTAAATTGGCGGAAGAGTAAGTGATTCAAATGGGGTTGAGATCTGTAAATTTATGGACTGACTTTACCTAACTTCAACTTTTGTTGTCTCCTTTTCAGCACACTAGATTTCTGCTAGAAACAGTGGTCTCCAAAGGAATGACGGTTCGAGAGCTGAAGGAGCAAATCGTGCCAGAACTGGAAAAGTACCACGGAATCACTGAACCAATGGAAAGGTATCACTACTCTGACTGCTTTCGACGTGAATATATTCTCTGGTCCCTGATCGCCTAAAATCGGATTTTGCAAACACGTTGTACGCAATCCCCTTCCCCTGGGTAAAACTTGTTTAAGATTTTTGGCGCCATAACCCCCTCAGTCTCTCAATCAAAGCCCCTTGATAAACAGTGGGTCCG
The DNA here is from genome assembly GCA_010016025.2 of Alatinidae sp. Z8VKAUB7J3. Lineage (NCBI taxonomy): Eukaryota > Metazoa > Cnidaria > Cubozoa > Carybdeida > Alatinidae > Alatinidae sp. Z8VKAUB7J3. The sequence continues at coordinate 6,127,243 of JAAAKM020000498.1, forward strand.
AAATTGAAACTACCCAAAATAAACAGAAAAACCACCAAACAGGCTAACTAATAAATAAAGGGCAGCTGGGGCGCCCAAGGGCAACGCCCCTCAATTTAGGCTACCGGGCAGAAAAGCAAGCCGTGAGGCAGGCTCAACCGCCCAGTAGGACCGCCTCTCGCGGAGTATGGAAAGGATCTGTCTTCAATGAGAACAGATACTACATCCATTCCTTGCCAAAAGGCCGAGAAGTGCCATACCCCCTCCCCTTGAATTCCTAATTAATAGTTGTCTTTTATTCCCATAAGAACAAAGCAGCATATCGTCTTCGTGTCTGTTTATCTTTGTGTCTCTGTGTTTTCCTTTTTATGTGTTTGTCACCATTTTGGCATATTCACGGAATGAGTTTTTGTTGATATTTAGTCTTTATGCATTTAGATGCCTTTTATATCTTGCATGTTTTGATTTCCCTCTGTTTACTCTGATGCAATTTTTAAGCTGATCGTTTCCTGTTTTGTTTTAGAATACGACTACGAAAAAAAGCATACAAAAACCCCGCTCGTATCTATATCGATAGCTTCGTATTTGATTCGGATATCGTGGTGTCTTTTGGGATGGAATTATTTTTGGAGATCTTAGAAAGTGAGTAACCAAAGTTTGAAACATAATGTCTTACCAGCTTCACTAAAGCGTTAGCAGAATATGCGCGGTGCATCTTGGATGGCGAATTGCATTGTGGGTGACTCACAGGACTATGGACCATGTAATGTTTTGGTAACGCGATGCAACATTGATGTCACAACGTATCAGCAGAGACGTGGTGCATCGTGGTTGAAATGTTGCATCATGGGTGACGCATTGTATCATGGGTGACGTTGGGTATCGTAGGTGACATGGTTCATCATGGAAGGATGTGGTCCATTATTGGTGGGGATGTACAATATGATTGTAGCATGAAACGTTAAGATTTGACATTTTTTGCGTGCCGACGCCATCGCGTAAGAATTCTCCGCCAATGGGAGGTTTCTATCTTAAGACCTTTTGGGAAGTATATCTGTTTGTCAGCATGATCTCCTAGGAAAGGGAGCCTGTACTTATCTCTCAGGGACTAGCCACTTCCATGGTATGGGAATGAGAACCCCCCTCACTTTTAAAAAGCAGTATTGCTTGTTCTGTGATGATTGAGATCTTTGTGAAGTTCGGCAGCTCCAACTCTTTTAGGACACGAACGTTTCTAAGATGACGGGGTTCCGTACATCTTCCTTATTTGCTAGGGATGATCAGATTTGTATTAATCCTAACCGACCAAATCTTGTGATGATGTTGACTCCAACCCTGTCCTGTACTTCTGATTTTCAGCGGATGAGCCTGTAACATCTTCATCCCTAATGACCATTTACGTTCGACGATGGCTGCCATCGAAACACGAATTGTGTCCTTTTGAAGAAATTGTATTAGAAGATGCCACAGTAGCAGAGCTAAAAAAGAAGGTAGGTTACATATGTTTTCAGGGGCGTGACATGCTTTATATTTTGCTTTGATGATTCATCAATATATCTGATTCACATGCATAATCTAAGCTTTCAAGTAACCCGTCCACCCACCTGTATATTTCTCCATTATATTCCTTGAAGCGTCGAAGACAATGTGGCCTGCTCTAACTTAGAAAATTGCCTTATCGACCTTGTCATCCTTGTTAATTGTTCCATCGGGGTCTGCCACACATTCGATATTATTTAGGGGATCGCCACCCCCAACTGGCTTGATCGTTTAATTCCGCCCCCTCCGGTCTACTTAAGCTACGTGTGTTTCATTTATTTTTCAAGTTGTCCACCCCGCCCGCTAGGAAATTTCGCTATCCAAAACGAAGCAAACGAAGCTTTCTGGTCGATCTCCACTGATGAACAAACCGTTATTAAGTGCTCTGTCAACGTCCGATATTTGTACTTCTGTTCTTTAAAGCACATAATGATCGTATCGGCCATCTATTATTTTTTAGTACTTCGAAGGTATTTCAGTTGTTATGACAATGAACGTAAATTACGATCTGTTCTTCCTCTATTGTTTCTATGGAGCCACTAACAAACGGTGATTTTATTTTCTTATCGATGAACTGATTAGACAATCCTTCTCTATTCAACCATTGGTGTCATAACCGTCTATAGCAAATCCAACAACTCCCCTGTATCATGTCAGAATTCCCAAAATATAGGGCAGGGCTATTCAATTTTAATTCAGTTGGACCGGATTTGAGAACTGAAACCGGAAAGTTTTGGTGATCAATAAGGAGAGAGTAAAACCAAATTTCAAACCAACACAAATAAACATGAAATGATGTTAGAATTAGGATTGGAATGGTCATGAGAAACAGCACCTTAGTGATTCATAATTACAAATAAATGACAAACTAAAGGAGTATAAGTATAGTATAATAAACTAAATCTCGCGAAATTTGTTTTCCTTTGCTGTTGTTGGCTGAAATAGCAACTGTGTTACCCGGGTACTGCCGCACGTTAGCCACGGGGTGCCAGTTTAGGAAGTCTGATGTAGCTTATCATTTGGGGTGGGATGTGGGAGGAGCATTATGCATGTTAGCCTGTTTGGTGGTTTTTCTGTATATTTAGGGTAGTTTCAATGTCGGGCCCACTGTTCATCAGGGGTCTTTGATTGAGGGACTGCAAATTATTTATGTTTGTTGGGTACTTAAGCCTGTTACAGCCATACAATCCTTACATCCATCCATCCATACATACAAATCTATTGATTTTGCTTTCTCTTTTTCAATGCAGTTGGCAGAAAACACTGGTGTCAAACCAGAGAATATAGACATAGCAAAGGTAAGTTGAAAAATATAATGCCCCTGTGTTTGGTTTGGTTGACCATTATATGTTCTTGTGTGAACGCTATCGTGTGAACATTACTAGAGCTTTTGCCTACCTGAAACCATTTTTTACAGTATTTATTGCTAATACAGTGTTATTGTACGTTGTTATGTGAACGTTATCCTGTGCACATTGCTGGAAGTATTGTTTTCAAGAAGCCATATTCTACAGTAGCTAGTACCATTGGCTAATCGGTTTATCTTTCCTTTCCATTTTGCAGGGAAGAAGTTACTTCCCCAATGAAATTTCAGTTTTGAATGTTCACACAGACTTGGAGTGGAATCCTAAAGTAACGAAACTTAGAGAATATCCGCTTTCTATTACAGACGATGGTGCAGTCATTTTCTTCAGGTAGGAGTTCTTGTTGTGTGACTTGCCCTATTTCCTTAGCAAGTATTACCTACTGAAAGAGCATCCCCTGCTTCTTAAAGTGAAAGAGTTTGAAACATCAAGACAGGAAGTGACTCTATCTTGTCAATTATTTGAGAGTATTTTAAACTTTTAATTATTGGTTCCATCGGGGAACCAGAGGAGCCTATGCGCATCAAACTGCATGACACCGGCCTGAACCGGTATGGCAGTCCGTTTTTGCACATCTAAAGAGATTTATCCAATTTCATCGGTAAGATTTGTTAAAAGTATTTGGTGTGCCTTGGGTTAAAATCAAGCTTAGATACTTAAGAATACAAGGAACCTCGTGTATCGCTGGAGGAAGATTTATTGCATACAACAACGGACACAAATCTGTTATTCTTCATTAACGTTGAGTGATGTATACGTAAATAGACTTTCGAGGAAGGAATCGAAAGAACCTGGAAGTTTCATCTTTTTTCGACCAAATGTTTCAGACTGCTTGCGGAAGGGCTAAAAAATAGATCATTATGAAGGACAAGTTGAAAATAGAAAAGCTTTGAAAAGCTGATATTTCCATCAAACAATTTATGAGGGACATTGTAGACCTGTTTAATTTGGTTTTTCTATGTCATGGATCAACTATTTACATATTATTAAATCGTACACTTCTCCATTGAGATGGCGGCGACCTGTTTAAGGTTTCAATGTGTTATTGTGTTTAATAGAGACAAGACAGAGCCATTGGAAGACCTGACAGAGGACAGAAGGAAAGAATTAAAGGAAAAGGAGAAGAAGAAGTAAGAATCTTAGTCCATTTAATGTGCTAGCTTAGTTTTTATAAAGCGAAGGTAGGTCAAACTGTTTAATATTGTCACTGAAGGGCCAGGGAATTCCAGGAACGATTCACATGGGAAAATCGAAGCTTTTAAAGTAAAGCAAAGGAAAGGAAACAGGAAAATGTATTTATATAGCGCCCCTTTTTGCACTAAGCACATTCAAAGTTGCTCTACGACTGACATTTGCCCCGCTTTTTGCGTCTACATCTTCCTCTCCTTCTGTTCCTTACTTGTCTTGGTCTTGTCTTCCTCCTTTTTTCTTTCCTTCTTGTCTTTTCTTCTGCTTTTTGTACTTTACTTTTTCCTCTTTTAAGACTTCTTCTTGTTACTTTTTCCTTGTTTCTTTTTTCATTTTTATTTTTCAACTTCTATTTTCTTTTTTCTTTTTTCTTTTTTCTTTTTTCTTTTTTCTTTTTCTTTTTTCTTTTTTCTTTCTTTTTCTTTTTCCTTTTCTTTTTCTTTTTCTTTTTTTCCTTTTTTTTGTTTCTTTTTCTTCTTTTTTTTTTTATTTTTCTTCGTTTTCATTTTCTTTGTTTTTCTAGAAAAAGAGAATAGTCAGTAAACAAGTGACTTTAAATAGAAGGGATATTCAGTAATTATAAAAGATAACCAGCAGGAAACAAATATCAAGTCAAAACAGTTAAAAGCTATAAGACCACATTATATCTGGATAGCTCCATATCATATTTACACCAGACTCCCTCTGTTATTGTTTACATTTTTCTCCTTATCTCCTTACCAGGTTCCTGAAGACGACGGCCACTACAAGCTGCACGGTGCGGAAAGAGCGCGCTTTGAAAATTTACACGAATGCAAACTGAAGAATTGAGTGAACGATAATGAAATCACACATAAACTAATTGTCGAAGATGAAATGCTGAAATGTTACTACTAGCCGTGGCTATGTCTTTCTATTCTGCCAGAGGGATTGTCTTTGCTATCGTAGCCTAGCGTACACTGTTTTCCTATTTTCCAGGAATATATTGAGATCATGAATTTTTGTATATGTGTTCACCCGTTGCCTAGAAACGGGTGTTAGTGAATGGACTTTGGGATCTCAAAGAGCATGTGCCTGTGTGAAGCACTGACTAAACAATGAGTTACGTCATGCTGTTGGAAGCTCTTCCCGCAAAGCCTGTTGGGATGGCCGCAGTCGGGGTTGAATCTAACCTTCGGAGTTCTAGGGGTACCCCAACTACCTTCAAGAGTGTTTTTGCTGTTATTGTAGTAGACAAAACGGTCTCTACGGTTTTTATCTGCCTTATGCTGGGGACGGTCCGCCCAAACATGCCATGGGTGGCGAGATCAGCATGAGCTGCACCCTAAGGCAGTGATTTTCAACCAATGTGCCGCAGCACACCAGTGTGTCGTGACCGATGGACAGGTGTGCCCTAATGATATGTCCGAATACACAATTTCTCCAAGAAATTTTATTTGTTTACTGGAGATGAATTGCCGGCGGTGAGAACCTTAATATGGAACATAAACAATAGTTTAAAATCTAAATAGCAAGAGTTAAGTTTAACACTGTCAATTGTGTCCGTCAAGAGGCGGTCAGATCTAATTAAGCTGATTTATTTCCTCCAGACGTGGGACGTATCTTAAAAAGAATCAAGGCTTTAAGATGGAATTGCTGCCTACTTGACAGATCTTATATCTTATGATTGGGGCCATTTATTAGTTTAATTTTCTATTTGCCACAGAGTCAATTAAATCGAGAAGAGTTGCTGTGCCTGAGAAAGGTTTGAAAGACACGCCCCTAAAGAGCTTCCCTGAGGCTTAAAGCCAACAGATAAAAATACTGTCTTCAGGGTCGACGTTAAAAATGGCCAAGGATCAAATCCACTTTTCTGTATCTTTTAAATATCTGTATGATAGTTCAATTACCACATGCGACATCTACGAATTCGCATGGATTGGCTTGTCCAATTGTGCCAATGGCTTGTTAAAAATTTAATTGTCCGAATTTTCAATCGTCCGAATATTACCCAGTGTGTCTGAAAATTTAATTGTCCAAAGATTTAATTGGACGAAAATTAATTGTTGGAAGTTAGATCGTTCAACGACGTAATTGCACGAATATTCAGTAGTCCGAAAAAGTTTATTGTACGAAAATATAATTGTCCGGAAATTTGATTTTCTGAAAATGTGAATATTTGGTTGGGTTTTAGGTCGAGACGTTTCGGGGGCGTTTGTTCTTCGGATTTTTACTAACATCATAACATTCTAAATGGGATGATATGAATCTTATGAAAGGAAATATCTTGACGTCATAAAGGCGGAAGACTCTCAGGGTTTCCCGTATTTCCTGCTTCTCTAACGATGCAAGTGATAATGATAATGGGGTTTCATGGTTGAAGAATATGATGCCGCCCCCTAATATCCCCCCCCCTCCGTTATACCAACAGATCAGTGCTCGCAGTCTACATATGCTCTTTGATGGAGTCCGATCACGTTACAAGAAGAGTTGTCTTCTTGCCCCTTGTTTCTATTGCAATGTTCTAGGAATGTGGTAGAATTTAACGCTTCGTGTTTGTACATTAGAAGTTGCAGTATGACAGAGTCAATCCGGTTATTTGCTAACTGTGTATTTTTGTTTGTCAAAACATCTCTCTGTGCGCTTCGGCCTCCCCCAGATAACATATATACTGGGTTGCTGATCGTAGTATTTCACTGTTGCTTGTAGAGGCTTGTCTACAGCGCACGCGCATATTCTGATATGAAAGTATCAAAGTATTTTCAAGCTTTAATGGGCTTTGGATTGATGACGGGCCGGACGGCAGTTCTTCCTTGGTCAAGTCACATGGCTCAGAGAGGCTGGTCTCCAATTGCGTAGAGCTGGATATCGATGTGCACTGGTGGATGATTGGGAGCTAATGTGGTGACCAGAGAAATAAAAAAGTATGTTAACATCGGAGGTCATCTAGCTCAGTTGGTAGAGCGCACGCCGCGAAAGCGTGGGTCACGTGATCCCCAGTGGTGACATGCTTTTCTATTTCTCTAGTGTTCTTTTCTAATTCTGATATGAAACAATGTCAGCTGCAACAGGGAAGCACACTTTGAGGATCTCAGAAAGTAATGAACCCTTTAACAGGTAAAGAATAATCCGAATTCGTTTAAAGATGTCGTAAAGTTTTCTATTACAGTAACTGCTATTGACTTCACGTGTGAAGTGTCATCTGTCATGTCCCACATGCCACATGAACTGTCTTAAGTACATGTTTACAAACTGCGATTTATTTGGTCGTTAATGATTAACAAGAACTGGAAACCCTGAATTTATGACCCATAAAGACCGCAATAAAATTGAAAGAAAATAACTATAAGTATTAGAAACCAAACTAGCTTCCTTTAATGTGACGTGTCATGGGTCACATGCCACGTGATATTTCTTATAATCATGTTTTTAAAAAATTGGCTGAACTTCGGACGTGTTAGTAAGAGACACCTACTTGCTTCAAATATGACCTGCCATTTGTGTTAGTCACATGCCACGTGAAATTGTTTAAGTATATCTTTTTAAAACGTGACTTAACTGCGGTGTTAGCAATTGAGGCAAGAACTGGAATTTCAGAATCCGTAATTCTCATCTTACTAAAAATGGTGTTGAAATTTGTCTTTTAAGGGCATGGGCAGCCTCAAACCATGTGGACATTGAGGTTACCAGACAAAATGAGCGGGGAAGTCTCGGACGATCGAACATCTCGTGGAAAGAGCAGTTGTCAAATTCGCAGGCTCTTGATACAGAATCAAGGAAGAACTTGCAAACGATTCAATGCTATTGACACCAAAACACGGAAACAATAGCGCGGATGACCAAAAGTTCTTTCCGGATTTTTCCGTTTTATTTAATCTCCTCTATTCTTCCAGCGGGTATCATGCGAAACGTATCCCCATTAATGTGTGACGTGTAGGTTAAGTAACTTAAAATTGGTCTATATAGCTTCCCCTCCTCTCCCCTGAGTTGGCGTGTACAGCGCATACTGGTAGCATGCTTACCCCTTTTCCATGCGTAGTATGTGACCAACGAAGGAGGCCTACCTACTGATCACTGTACGCATTAATGATTCCGCTTTAAACTTGAGGAAGTAGTCAGTAATGTACTGTCCTTCTGTCTGGATGACCCCTACTTTTGATAATCGTTGTTAGTAGCCAAAGATAGAATTATATGAAATTGTAAAAATGGTCTATGCCTGAAGCTAGAAACCAAAATGAACACGTTCACTGTCAAGAAATTCAAAGACTCTCTTGAAGATGAAAATGAAAGTCCGACAGTTGAAGAGGTTTGGGAGTAATTTAAAAGGCAGATGTCACAAATACTTAAGTTTCCATTTCTTTCCATTTCAGATTCGGAGGAATTGATAATTTGATCTCTAAGGCCTGTAGATGGCCAATTGTGCTCGCTTTTGAAGGGAATGTGAGAAAAAGCAGCCTTGAAAACATGCAAATCGCAAGGAGTTTGGATAGATGATTTTTGATTGTGAGAACCCTGATAAAATGTTTTATTCAGAGACAGGGGAAGGCAAGGCGGGTTGGAGGGCGGCAAGTAGGCTGGGTTCAGATTTATTCATATTCCACTATGGTGCCTTGTGTCATTGTGTGGAAAGGGGTGTTTCGTGCCGGTATGCATATCTTGCTGTGAATGTGACACAATGTCTGTCGCAATCAATTTCAATTTTGATAAAGCTGAAAAGTGGTCACGGAAAAAATTACATTTCGCTAATCTTTGGGGGCATGGCCCCGTCTGCCCCTTGTTCCCCCGTCCCTAGTATTGGCAAGTCCTCCCGGCTCCTCAGTGACGGTCAAAGTTGATACAACCTCCCCCCACAAAGAATCCTGATCTTACATCATTGGAGTGATACTTGATTCGATTCGAATAAAAATATTTACTTTTATTTCAGCTCTGATTTACGTACAAATGAGATTATGACGCAGGAATTCGTTCGAATGTTATGTTATTTCTCAATGAATGTTCTTACGACAATTTACTACAATTGAGGTCGCGTTACCGACATTGGTATCTCACTTTCTGGCAAGTCTGGGCAATATTTCCCCTTGTAAATTCAAATTGATGAATCTATTATATTCCTAGCCCCTCCCCATTTTATTTTTTAATTTTTTTATTGCCTACAATAGTAGTTTGACCATGTGGAAAATTTGTTTTCCCGCCAAATTCGATCCTTGCAAACACACCGTTTTGCGCCAAATATGCAAATAAGAATATAGCGCTCTCCTATTGGCTGATTCAATAGTTGATCGTTGTCGTTAACAGTTTGAAAGCGAGTGATGTGTGGAGGGAATTTTAAAACAAGATCCTAAAAAACAACTATTACTCACATGATTGCATCGTTACTATCACTCAGTACATTTGATATTCCGGATATACTATATTTCGCTTTTTATTTAGCTGGTGGGGAGGTACTTCGTTCGTCGCGTCGTTCTCTGACCTGCAAAACTTCGAAGCCCAAATATCTCAGCACGAGATTGGATTCCAAGATCAACTCCTTTAGTTGCAGAGGCAGGATTTGTTGTATTACCTGGAGGCTATCCACGAAATGGATCCTTTAGCACGAGACTTGTTCAGCGATTTCGATATGGAAACAAGCGAGTCACTTGGCTTCACCATGTTTAGTCCTCCCAAGACGATAAGAAATGTAAAAAGTGGTCTTCCATTGCCAGTTATTATGGAGACAACGTATGCTGCCAATGACTCTGATTCCTCGAAGTTATCAGACTCATTCATGGACGATAGTTTATCAGAGGATCCAACATCGCCTCTTGCCACGAAATTAGACCAAGACGCAGTGTTTGCACGTCCAGCTTCACCAGTATCTCAACTCAGCTGTTCTCCGCCTTGCCTTGATAAAGGCATTCTCAATCTTCGACTCTTCGATACTCCACACACACCCAAGACCTTGCTCAATAAATCTAAACGATTACAAAGCGAGGACAGAAATAATAGGGAAAATTCACAGGATTCAAGATCAAGAACATCGCTACGGGATAAATTTTTAAGTCAAAATAATGCTATTGCTGGGGATAGGAAGAGGCCACAGACGGATCCTAGACCAGTGCCAAAAGATCGACCTGTTGTCTACGCTAATATCAATCCATTTACTCCTAACGGAAGCGCACACAACAAACCTAAAAGACCCAGAAGTCAATTAAGGTAGGCCAATCTTAATTCTACTACACTCTTGCCGGTATTATGGTAAATTACGAAGTTCTGTTATCGCCGGGATGCTATGACATTGCCTCCTATAACTTGCAAATCTGGCTTCCCTCTTTCTCCCCCCGAAACCCAACTCAAGACCGGATATCGTAAAAATTTACCGTTTGTTAGGAAAATATTAGTCATATCACCCACTGTTATGGTGTAGACATCTATTATCTTTTCTTTCAGTTTCGTTGCAATTGTAGTCAGCAGTTACGTGTTTATTTGGGCTGACTGTGCGAAATCAAGGACCGTGAAACGAAATCAATAGATCATTGCAAACTGTTTTATTGTCTGAAGGACTTATAAGTGATAATGGATTATATATCAACGTCCCCCTCCAATTACGTCACCCTTGTAAGTTTCACTCTGGAAAATTCTTTATTGTTACCAGATAGGTGGGCTTCAAGAGTTGACTTTCGAATCTTAAAATTTGTACAGTTAGGCATGTATAATTTTCAGTGCAAACATCAGCTTAGTTTAAACCCCCATTGCACAATCCTTGCCCAATAGTATCGATCATCTCAAATTTCTATTTTTAACTGAAACTTTCGGCATTCAACCGTAAGTGTTAATGCTTGACGTATTAAATTTTGGTTATTACATAATAGTTGTTCGATTTTCAGTTAACGAAATACAATATGCTTTAGAGCGTAAATCCGCAGTGCAATTGGATGTTACTTTCTTAAATTACAGTTTAAATGACTATATCAGACTTTAAACGTCAGGAATGCTAAACCGTTATACATATAAATATAGGCTATGAAAGTTGCATAAGATGGTGCATAGATCATAACTCATTACATTTTAACTCCACTGTCTATATTGAAAGAAGGGTGACTTAGCTTTAATTGTTTTTTGAGATGTTCATGATGCCAGTGGTTATATATCCATATATACAACTTTTCCATGTTTTATATTTTAAAAAATTAACCATTCCTAATCTATTAAGAAAAGTCATTACTGTTTTCTCCTTGTGACAGTCTTGAATGTATAACCTTTATTAGTGAGTCATGTTTTCCTCATGCCAAACATGATGTATCACATGCGCCCCTTGACCCCAACACCACTATAACAAAAAGACCCAGATGACCCCAATCCAACTGGATCAAAATAACTGGAAATCCAGTAACTGTCAATTTCTTCACACGTGACATGTCACCTGCCATGTATCATAAGACACGTGAAATATTTTGAGTATATGTTTTCAAAATGAGACTTAACTGGAGCATTAGCAATTGAAGTGGAACTTAAGTACTGGAATTCATGACCCCAATATAACTTAAACAAAGAACCTGGATGTCTTTTAGCAACTGTCACTGACTTTTTGTATCATTTGCCATAGTTACATTGCACGTGAGATATCTTAAGTATATGTTTTTTTAAATGTGACTTAGCTGAGGCATTAGCAACTGAAGAAGAGGCTATAATTTCAGAAATCTTGGGGCCCAATATAAATGTTGCAACTCTTTTAACTGCCATTTGTGTTATGTGTCATTTGTCATGGGGTACTTGCAGTTTTAATCCTTACACTCTACTCTGGCAGAGGTTGGGGCTATACAAACAAATATGGGACATTTGTAAGAGTTAAGCTCACAGGGTGTCCTTCCTGATATCACCAATGGCCCTTACAGGAACCTGTAATCTCTGAGATTGTAGGCAAATGAACTATCCACTGGACCACAGCTGCTCTTAAAGCCTAATTCCTGTATGTCAGGAGACCAATATCTGCTTACAAATGACACTAAGAATTATTCTGTCAATGGTGTTAGCATTCTAAGGGTTTGTGTTCTGTCTTGTACTCTCTTTGGATTTAGTGAAGGGATTTTTTCAACCCAGCAAGAGGAATTTGATGAAATTGATGCAGACTTGTACCAAAATCCAACAAAGGTAAGGAGCATTGATTTTTTTTTAAGCCATGTTAGAATTCTGATTCATAAAAAAGCAATTATGCAAGTATCTACTGAATATTTGAGGTCTGATAGAGCCAAGATGTCTCATTTCTTATGTTATTCTAATCACTTCTTTTCCTGTATCCCTCTTCTCATTACGAAAATGTTTACTTCTTTGAAATTGGAATATATACAATAGAAAGTGTTTTTGGAGATATTGTCAAAGATTAAAAAACAATCGTAATATGAAGTTTCAAATTTTCTCATTCTTTTGCAGAAGTTAGCCCTAAAGGATACCAATATATCCAGATATGAGGCAGAGTTTGTTGAGTTGGCAAAAGTTGGTAGTGGACAATTTGGATCTGTGTATAAGTGCCTAAATAGATTAGGTATGTATGTCTATATTTGTATGGTGAGCTTTTGCAAATCAGAGTGCTTTAAATTTGTGTTTCACTTCCCTTGAAATTCTTTGTCACCTCTTCTTATATATTAATGCATCACTCAGATTGTGAGCCCCTCTTTTATTGTACAAATGGAGCCTTGCCTAGAGAAGAGGTTCATTAAATCAGTCGATTTTTATCTTCTTTTATAGGAAACTATAAAGTAAGACATAAGTTTCCAATTTGAAAATAATATATTACTACATTGCTAATTTATTTTTGTATTAGGCAACCAGTAATGATGATATAAATGGGAAATGTTTTGATTATAAAACTTTGTGTACTTCAACTTTCCCTAAGCTTGTACACTGAATATGAATAAATGAGTAAAATTAACACCATCACTTGTCTATCTTTTATTGTAGATGGATGTATTTATGCTCTGAAAAGGTCACTCAAACCAATGGCCGGTTCAATAGATGAGTATGTGTCCTATAGAATGATCTCTTTGTAATTCTATTTGATGGTTAATAGTTTTACTGTTGAAACTGTTGGAATTTGTTTTGTTGGCCCTTAATCAACGTTAGTTACAGTCCATGGTTTAGTAATGTACCTGAAAGTTGTTATATTAATTACCTTTATTGTTTTAGGTTTGTTTTTTAGTTATATACCACTTGTTGTAAGACCACTTGTAGTGCTTGTTGCATTCGAGGTTTCAGTTCACTATTTGCTTCCATTGACAACAATTCATTGCACTTTGTTCTATTGTAAACATTGGGATATGCATTTCTTTTCTGATTTGATCTGACCAGCACTTCAGAAGTCTCCACTTCGGTCACTTGCCACTGAACTGTTCCTTGTATGCTCGAAAAACAAAACTGTCTTCTCCCCTTCTAATAACATGTCCAAACCAGTTGGGTCATTTAATCAGTTAGGGTTGTAAGTTGTGCTAGCCTTTGTCCTGATCTGGTGTCCTTAGGAAGGGTGCTTTTAGTCTTGCATGTCCACCCCTAACTCTCATGTCTTCTACCTTGACTCCGGTTTCGGTATAGAAAGGGTAATTTCTAGATATCCTGCTCAAGAAATTGGATATAGTATTATTATTTTTTATGCTGTAAATAGAAATTTTTCCCATCCCCATAAATTTCTATCTTAAAAATGCGTAGGATAGTGCACCATTATTAATTGCAGGTAGGGATGTTACATTTGTGTCTTCAGATTTTGGTAGTTACAGAGCCCATGCTTCTCCATCCTTGTTGTCAAGGAAAAAAGTTTAGTAAATTTCTGTACCCTAGAGGGGTATTTAGAAGAACAGGGGCATTAATTAGACATTCTTGCCATATCCACATCTCACATTGATAATGTTATTTCTTCCTCTACTTTTCCTTTCTAGACAGATTGCTTTAAATGAGGTTTACGCACATGCTGTCCTTGGACATCATCCCCATGTTGTACGATACTATTCTGCTTGGGCAGAAAATAATCACATGTTGATACAGAATGAGTTCTGCAATGGTGAGTACTTCGATATAGCCTCTCTTATGGTATAAATCAATGACTACTCTTGGGTGCCTAATAGACGGGGGAGGGTGGAATAAATGGGGGTGTTGGAATAGCCGGGGGTGGAAAATAAGCAAAAATGTAAAAGACTGGGTACCTGGACAAAAATTGAAGTCAAGAATCAATGTTTAGTATCAACTGCAACTTCTTAAATGTAGGGTAATACAATAAACAATAGTCAGTTATTCGAAGTCATGCCTTCCAAGATATTTGAAATGTTCCCCTCGTCCTCCTGTTCAATGACAGTCTTATTGCTAACATCTGTAATATGGGTCTTCGCACTTCTTCGAGCTTCGTAAAAAGGCCACCTTCATCTTTTTAATGTGTGGTTTTTATACTTTAGTAAAGATATTTTCTACTTGCCCGCCAAAGTACGTCCTCAAAAATTTGTCATGGGTGGGAGATTACTTAAGAATTAATAGGCGGGGTGGTTGGAATAAGAATGTCCTGGGTAGAAAATTTTTGAAAAATTAATTATCGAGGGGGATGTCTATTAGGCACCCAAGAGTACATGCAAAACTTGATGCAAGGTTTTCTCGAGTTGACGGTATTATAAAAGCCTCTCTTATGATGTCTACCTCTATTACAATGTGCAGAACTTGATGCAGGCTTTTTTTTAAACATTGACTCACTTCATATTTGAAAATAGAAGAACAAAATTTGGTTGGGTAAGTTTTATACAATTGTAAAAAATGCTAATTGTTGCAAAATTCAACATAGCTGTTATAATTTTCCTTGGAATACTGTCAGCAAATTATTGTTTTACTAATCTATTATTATAATTATGACCATATTTCTTTCAGGTGGAAACTTATCACAAGTTGTAGCTAAGAATAAATTAGAAAACAAATTAATGACAGAGACAGAAGTGAAACAGTTAATTTTACAGATGGCCAAGGTATGTAGCAGCTTCTAAATTCATATTTGTTTTCTCATATCAAACATGTTCGCATTATGAGTGTTGACATGACCTTATGACTGTCTTTTGGTAAGGGTGGTAATGTGTGATTACACTTTTAGTGAACTGTGGTTGTTGATGTTAGCTTTCATCTGTCTGACAATGACTTTCTCTTTTCTCTTTTCTAGGGTCTCAAATACATTCACTCCAAACATTTAGTTCACATGGATATTAAACCTAGTAAGTCGTCATTTGAACTTTTTCTTACTGTATTTGCATATATATATGATAGTTTCTCTTTCCTTTTTCTTACAAAAATTTCCTTTGTTCTACTTCTTCCTTTCCTTTTATATTCTCTGCTTTCTTTGCTCTTTCGTCTTCTTCCCTTTCTTCTTTTTCAGGGACCGTGGAGCTGGGGGAGGTGGACCACAGACTTATCACTTTTTAGCGTGAAACATATGGAAACTTACTTACTTAATTTACTTTCTCTGTTTAAGGTCTTCCTCTCCCGTAGCCATGGGGTCTTATGGTTTATGAGACTCAATAACATGTCTCTGTCCATTGCATCTTCTTCCCTGGCACCAACATACCTCATATCATCTTCAATTATTCCGCTCCCCCTCCTGGCCCTCTAGATGGTTGCCTTCCGTCCACATTTAGGTTCAGAATCTTTCCAAGGGTATCCTCCGCGTCTCTCCTCCTGACATGACCATACTTGTGACAAAAGTATTCCACCTCTATAATCCTTGTTTTATATTGGTAAGATTAAGCATTTAATTAGTCTCAAATTTTATGGGCTCAGGATGCCCCCTCAACCCCAGTTCTTCTGCTTCGGGCCCCATCACTTTTAAACCTGCTCCAGTTCCTATTTTTGTTGTTCTATTGTGCAGAATAGTATGATAGTTTCCTTTGAGAGTTAGAGTGCTTGTACACTTCTCTTTCACCGGCTTGCACCATAGTCTTGTTCCATCAAAACAAAGAAAGTTGGGATGTCATTCTTGTTTATATATGTCTCTTCTCACTTTCCTTAGATAAACTACTGAGGTTTCCAGTTAGTTGTGATTTGCGGAAGATAAAAATACCATAAGTAATGTATTGTTTTTTCTTTGCCCCCAGGTAATATATTTTTATGCCATTACCAAAGCGACGACAATCAAAGCAATGATGATGGATTTGACGAAGACGTCATAGAAGACATGGATGTTGATTCTTTAGAAACCAACAAAGGTTCAATTCATACAATTATCTACAAAATAGGTAAGGCTTGAATCTTGTTCTTTCATGCCACAGCTACTGCATTTCTTTTAAGACATTTTGAATATCATCGAGAAGACAGGATTTGATTTGTTGATTTCACATGGCGCAGAGATGCTGGTCAACAATTGCGTTGAGCTAGATGTCAAGGTCTACCGGTGGATGATTGAGAGCTAATGTGGCGAGTAGAGAAATAGTTTGTTGACATTGGAGGTCACCTTGCTCAGTTGGTAGAGGACACGCCATGAAAGCTTAGGCCACAGGTTCGAGTCCAAGTGGTGATATGTTCAATTTCTCGAGGGTTTTTTCTAAATTGACGTTTTAACTAGTTAGGCCCCCACGTAGGCAGGTCAAGTAGACCAATTAGTCTCGGGTTTTTTGAAATAGCTGATAATTTAAGAGACTCTGCTCTGTTTTTCAATCTTTTTAGGTGACTTAGGACATGTAACATCAATAACAAACCCACAAGTGGAGGAAGGAGATTGTCGGTTTCTTCCCAGGGAAATACTAAATGATGTAAGTGGTACTGATTTTGATAGCGTATTTGGCATCAAACACTTTCCACGAAGTCTCGCTTAGATTTCTTCTTAGTTTAATATATTTTAGTTTTATTTTAGTGCTCGGTTGTTTTAGGAAACTCTTGGCTTTGTCTGGTTCATTTGCAGCCCTCCAAAAGTGAGAGTTCAAGTGGTTGAAGTACGGGAGTCAACTTTGTAGGCGGCAACCCCACCCCCTCCAAGTCTCGTACCTGATTTTATTGTTACACCCCACCCACACAGACAGACAGACAGACCCAACAAGCGATAACAATTCACTTTAACGCATATAGTTGTGATATTTCTCATGATATCCTCACCCTATCTGATACCCTTGTGATTGGCTGTATACATCATCATTTTGCTCACATAATGCCTGCGTAAATCGTTTCCTATCACTAATTGTCTATTTGGGTTTTAACGTAAATCACATAAAGTACAAACAATTTTAATTCCATTTTCCAAACTTTGATGACGAAGTTATCTTGTCCGAATTTTGTGGTGGTAAATGCACTCTGCGAGTAGATAACAAATGGCACGTGGTGAATGGTCTGTCGGCTTGACAATCCTTCTTTACGCAGTCGTCGCCACCCCTTATTACAATATCACTTTGCCATCACTGGTCTTGCTCTTGCGCTCTGGCGATTAGGAAGTGTTTACTTGTCACGTGTACCGTGTCGCGCCATATGTGATATTACGTCCTTGTTTATATAATTTACGTAACAGCACATCTTTTCTGTTGTCTTTTTAGGATTTTTCAAATTTACCTAAAGCAGACATTTTCGCTCTAGGATTAACAGCTTATGTAGCGGTAAGTAAAACCTAAAATGTACGCTATGAAGCCTTTGCTTATATTTCATCTTGTTTATCCAATATTGCACTTCTTTAAGTAAGCAAATTAGATATTGGGTCAGATACTGCAGTGTTTAACTTTTAGGCTAATACTAGTACTGAAGTTGCTTAAGGGCATTTTTGGAAGTTCGTCGACCCGGCCATCCATCGGTGAGAGCATCTATTATCAGGAATCCAATTATCCAATCGAAATTGATTTAATGTTCAATGAAAAGTACCCCCATGTCCCTATGATATCTTCCCCAGCATTTTAATGCTCTGGTTTAGCCCTGTACTGTGCTAATTAGTACCTCTTGATTCTCTGTCCGTGACATAGGACTATTAGCAACGCCTTCAATTGTTTGCTATTTGTTTTGCTCCAGCGTGCTGGCTTTGAATGGCTAAAAGGAGAAGCATTGTAGCTGTTGGAGCGTTTTGAAGACGGCGAATGTGCTTGATTTGAAACCCACTTTTTATTCCACTTAATTGTATGATTTAGATTCTCTGAATCAGAGACGAGTCTCTGAAGGGAGATGTACTGTGCATATGCGAGAATTGTCTCATATGTTGATACAGTTTGAGTGCGTTCTTATAACTAGTTACTTCAGCTGAATGTCTCCAAAATAAAGGGGCATCTGTTTCTCCGTACATTGATTACATGCCCTTCAAGTCACATGTAGAGTACCCTCAAAGACCCATGTTCTCTCTATAATCAGTTGACCCTCTTTATGACTGTATTCCTTTTTTAAGACGTCCGCAAACATGTGTTGCCTTCAGTTCAAAAATATCCATCCCGTCTTTTCATTTTTTAGTGTGGAGGTGAAGAGCTGCCGAAGAATGGGACTAAGTGGCACCAAATAAGGTAAGCAGTCATTTTATTATGGACAAATGTAAAGTTAACGTTTGACTGTTAGTTATGTTAGTAATAAATTTTGCGGCATTGCCTAGTAGCAGTCTACACCAGCAACAGCAGCATAATCATCATCATCACCCCATCAATGTCGTCAACGTCATCATTATCACCAATGTCATTACATTATCGTCTGCAGCATCAACAGCATCATCATTATTATCATATCATCATCTCCTGAAGTATTATTTTGATCTTTGTCACTTCTTAAATTAAATATATATATGATATTGTTATTTCTTTCTAGGGAAGGCAATATTGGATATCTGCAGGAATATTCACCGGATTTGAATTCAATGATTAAGGTAATGAGTTACAAAAAAAATTATTCCGTTTACGTAAGTCCTTCAAATACAGAGAAGGCTTTCAATCCCCTCTTTTTACTTTTCGATACATTCCATACAGGCTTCGAATTAGTCCGTAGCAGCAATTACAATTTTTCTTGATAAGTAATCAAATATGAGACATATCTGCACTTTTTTCTATTCCTTTTTGCTTTTAGTAGCTGATATATTTTGCTAAACGTTTCCGCCAAACACTGGTCACAGCACCTATTTATTTTGAAAAAGGGAGATTCCTTCCTCTTTAAATTTGAGCTGAATATTTTAACAATTTTTTTGGCTTTTTAGGCCATGATAAATCCGTGTCCCAAGGAGCGACCGACCGCCGCAATGATATGCCACACTCCGGTTCTTCACCCACAGGGAAACAAATCTAGGGTAAGTAGGCTTCACGTGCATGCGCAATTCAAAGATCACGTATTTGTCTCTTTGTACAGTCTTCAGGTCTTTAAGCAACTTGAGCAACGAATGACGGGTGTGCTATAAAATAAAGAATACCCGTTTTGCCCCGTCTTCATAAGAAGTTAAGGGCTCGAATTTCTTGCCAAAGTTGCATTCTTTAAATCATGTGTGATTGTTTGATTGTTGGTTGCCTCAGACAGCTCTATTCCTTCGCGAACTTCTCTGCTGTCAACATGAATTGCTCTCTATTATCTATTTTTACATCTCATTTATATTTCTCTTGTGAGTGTAAGGCACTAAGTAATAAAACCATCGAATGGCCATGGTCCAGGGGGATGTGTGAAAGGAACGTGCGTAGTCCAAGGCCACAAAACCGTCTCCTTCAACAGCAGCTCGCCTCACATCTGTTAATAGTCATTACTCTA
Organism: Alatinidae sp. Z8VKAUB7J3; assembly: GCA_010016025.2. Classification (NCBI taxonomy): domain Eukaryota; kingdom Metazoa; phylum Cnidaria; class Cubozoa; order Carybdeida; family Alatinidae; species Alatinidae sp. Z8VKAUB7J3. The sequence goes on from JAAAKM020000498.1 coordinate 6,146,937, forward strand.
AACAACCGTCTTTGAAACGAAACTGATACGAAATCGTCTTGTGTTTACAAGAGACCTGATAGATCCCAAGTATTTTGAATCTGCTATAATCGTGTAGGGCCGTTACTAAAATTATGCCTGATCAGATACTGGAGATCAAATTTCATTGGTGTGGGATGAATTTCATTGTTATGCGTAGGTGAGGGCTTTCTTTTTTACTTGTTCCTAACTTGACTTTTTTTAAAATCTCCATTGCAGGCACAGCTACGAAAGGAGCTGAATACAGAGAAATTTAAAAATGAAATGTTATCTAGGTAAATGTCTATCGCAATGCTCTTTCATATTTTTATCGGTTTTCGCTGCTGCTGCTGCTGCTACTACTACCCAACTGCCATTACCGCTACTACTACTACTACTACTACTACTACTACCACTACTACTACTACTACTTCTTCTACTACTACTACTACTACTACTACTACTACTACTACTACAACTACTACTACTACTACTACTACTACTACTACTACTGGCTAAAGTTAACTTGCAATGTTATATAGGCATTCAGATAGTATCTAGCAATGTAGCACCCCATTTACCATGCAAATTGAAGACTTCAAGAATAAATATAGAGGGATGCGTCCACAAAGTGATTTCGCAGCGTGCGCACGATTGATGCTACTTTTCATCCTTGTTGCTAATGGGCAAAAGTAAAAGAATATCTGAAACGGTAATAGTATTTAAGAACATTCATCTCGTTTAAGCGTTTTGCCAGGCACTACTCACAAGCAGACGCAAAATGTGCACGTATTAAATGACCAAACGTAAATACATCACGTAGCGATGACATTTTCTTGCTTGATGACTGCAGTGAGATCAATAACCTATTATATCCTCTACTAACTTGTAAAGAGATACCCTTTGACCTTAATGACCTCTTAAACCCGATCTGAACCCTCGTCTTCACTGTGAACTTTGACCTTTGACCTTGGACTCTTATTTATTTTATAGAACTAATCTATCCATAACACATCCTTAACTTTAATACCTCCTTTAATCGTTATCGTAACTTGTTTTATTTGTTTTCCCTTGTTTCATTTAAAAGAGATAGATTCCACCTCGCAAATTTTTATATTTCCGTTAGATTTACTCAAGTTATATTATTTCTTGGACACCTAAGCCTTTTCATGATGTCTACGATTCAATATTTAAATAATGACAGCAGTCGTTCTTTGCTTATTATATTGAATATTCGTAAACCTAAAAGACAGAAGTATCTCATTCAGGTTGGATCATGGCCACCAAAGCTCGATTAGAGTAGAATTAATTAAGCTTTGGTCAGACATAACTTATTAATCCTGTTTGTTAATCAGCTTTGTTTAATTAGTCATCGATTACTTTCTGTGAGTTGAAACACTGACACAACGGGATCTGCAGTCGTCTGTTGGCAGCTTCGAAGTTAAGTGTGACCAGTGAAAGTATTGAGTAATACTATGGCCCCAATGCATGCAAAAGGAAACCAAAACACTGCCAATATAGAGGACAATTCAGATGGCCAGCTAGCATTCTCAGCTAGTTCTTGTACAAAGGGCTGTTACATGGTGGAAGTGTAAACAAGAATTTTAAGGAACACTCAAGGTGAACTCACAGACTTTATGTTAAGGTTGCGACTCACCCTTGTCTATAATGGCGTTCGAGAACGGACTTCTTTGGGCAGTCTGTTGACGTTAGGACCTGACTCTCACAAAACCTCAGGAAATTTGCCCTACGGAAATTAACTGAGATTTACATTGATTTAACATGCCTAGCACCAGAGAACCTTTGACTAATCGAGATTATTTATTTCCATACGTTCTGATTTATTAATTAATATATTTTCATCCCTATGTTGTTGTTAGTTAAAATTAGTGTCAAACATCATGTTTGTTTCACCACTTAGACCCAACCTTCCCTTCCAATTTAGCAGTGGAGGGATACTAACTCTGTTAGCACTCGATGAATCTGTACTCACCACACTATCTAACTATCTGAATAAATTGCTTTATGTACATCGTGTAGGTGGGGTGTTGTTTGTCTTTAACTGAAGTAAGAAAGGGTGCGTAAACAAATATATGTATGAATGAATGAATGAATAAATGAATGAATGAATGAAACAAAGGAAGAAACAAAGGGAATATAGGTGAACTGAGCAAGCAAATAAATTAGTAGAGAAAATTAAACATAAAAAACTGCAAGCAGGAAGAGATTATTAAAATCAACAAAGAGATAAAAACCCAAAATTTGAAATTTGTAAAGCTATAAATGCTAAATGACCGCATATCGAATCAATTCAACTACTTTCGTGAGTTTGGTTTCCCGTTTAGAATAGGAGAAGCCTCGGTGTTTTATAGAACGAACAACAAAATTGATTCCAACGCAAGAGACAAAGCAGTAGTGTATTCACTAACAAACCAAAGCAGAAGAAATCCAGTATTGCATAAAGTATGAAGTTTGAAGTAACTTTGTCTTGCGGGGGGTGTTTGTTAAAATATAAAATAAAAATAAAAAAGCTTACTCAGCAATCAGCGATCGATGGAAACACTAAAGTAGACTTAATGCAGAAGGATGATGACCATTGATAGGAAGATTCCTTTATTCTCTAAGACTAAGTAAATGCATTGGTATTACCTAGTGGTAATTTGATGCCCCTTTACGTAATGCTATGTAAAACTTGATGCATTTTTTGTTGTCATGTTTTGTTGACATTTCTTTTTAACGTTGTCGTTGTTTCTATTTCGACTCCACATCAGTCACAAAACGCGTGATGCGTTAAGGGTCTTTTACATTTTTAGCCAACGACTCCAGTTTTTATTGTAGCGTGCGCCTATACTGTTGGTATCATTGAATTAGATTTTGTGCCCCACGTCGATTACGATGGACGACCTTAAATGCAAAAGTGCGTTATGCTCTTGAATATGTGTCCTATCTTGAATAACCCCGTGGCGCCAACTCAAGGGTACACTATAATAACAAGCATGGGAACGTCTTCTCTTTTTCTTGTTTGTAGCAAAGAAACAGGAAAGCTGACTTGAATAATATGCGATTCCTAGTTATTCGTCCATTTATCCGTTATTTAATTATTTTGTTAGTTTATTTATTCTTTCATTTTTGTATCTATTAATTCATTCTTTCATTTATTAGTTTATTTATTCGTTCATTCATCCATTAATTCATTCTTTCATTTATTAGTTTATTTATTCGTTCTTTTATTTATCCATTTATTTATTCTTTCAAGTATTAGATTTCTCATTCGCTCGTTCATTTATCCATTAATACAATCTTTTTTAATTATCAATATATATACATATATATGCGTTTTTCCTTCAACTAATTTATCTTTATTTGTTAGCAAAGTTATTCTTGTGTTCTTTAGTCCATTAATTTGTTGCTTCATTTTTTAGTTTATTTATTGGTTCGTTCATTTCGTCGTCTATTTGTTTGTATATTTCATAATTTAGTTTCGTATCGTGTCATTTTTTTATTCTTTGAATGTGTTCTATTTTCACATTGTAACTTTAATTTTATAATCAGTCAAATTTTATGCTTGAAACGATTTAAACTCCGTTTCTCCTCCTTTCTCGTTTTTCAACCAAACCGTCACTCGCAGTTTGTTGACAGGCTCGGAGGTTTTGCTGTTGATTTACACCATCCCATAAGTTATTACATTCATTCGACGTATCACGGATTTTCCCTGAAAAATTGCACCGTTAAATTGCATCGGTTTAACTCGTTTGATCATTGTGAATCGATCTTCACAGTTTCTTCATTGTTAATCGATGTTTTTATTATATTTTTTTCTGTTATATATTCCAGAGCAAGCCAGCATTTGAAAGTGCGGCTCTTTTGTTGAACAACAATGGTGAGTATTGTCAGAAAGTACTGCAACGCTACTGATATTTGTCGAATAAGGAATATTTTACTATCTGTAGCTATTGCTCTTTCAACACCAATCCATCCATGTTTTGGGACGTTGGTTTTCAAACATATTTTGATATTTACCCCTTTGACGCAGGGGTAAAGACAATTTCCCCTTATCTTACGTCTACATCTGTCATAATTCAACTTACGACGAAACTCACACATTTATAATGATATAGAGTTTGAAATGGTCGGTATACAATTTTAAACTGCCAATAAAAGAAGACTTGCTTGATACGTTTGCTGCCTGATACTTGTAATTTGTCCACTTGGTGCCAATATGAGATTTGTGTAGTTTTGTCTTTAAGCATTTGTGATTAATAATGTCAAGGTGACCGCAGTTTGCCGAGATCCGTGGAATAGCTACGTAAATGTCTTGTGTTGTTTCCCTTGCATGGTAATGGTAGAGCTTTTTACTCCGAGTCTTCTTTGATGTCTCCCTCATTTCGTAAGTTGAGTGATTCGCAATGGTGAATCGCAATGGCAATGGTCTTCTGGGCTCACTTTTTTTCAATTAAAATACCTTTTGTAATGAATTTGCTACTTGGAGAGCGAGCACTTTCTTAACACCCCAAACTGTACTATCGTTTTGGTGCTTTGGAGTCAGTCCACAATAAGGCACGAAACTAGAGCTTTTTCTATGTGGAGAATTTGTCTTGTCATTAGGCCTTTTTCGTCAGTCCACATAGTTCCGATGTGTGCTGGTTGCTCCGAAACACAGCATCGATCAGGCGCCCCCAGTTCTAATTAGCTCTTTTACAAAAACATCTGAGCCCAATCTTGGTCACTATCCTTAGGATCAGACGAAGATAAGTGCCAACAATTATCTTTGCTCTTTTGTATAATTTTCACTTGTTACTTTTGAAATTAATATGTTGTTTAGTGGATGTGTTTTCATAGTCCAAGGGGACCGTTGGTAACCTTTCGGCAGATGGAGAAGGATTGTGACTGTTATGCGCGGTTTTGAGATATGCAAGTTGAAAATGGTTATCAGATATATTGAAGTGAAACTTTGGCTAATTCAAACAACTTT
>JAAAKM020000498.1:6159077-6174310 GCA_010016025.2 Alatinidae sp. Z8VKAUB7J3
ACTTAATTCCAGTTTATTGTATAAATATATCTGTTACATAAGGAGTTGAAGAGGAAGAAATGGTATTTACGAGGCCCCGGCTAACCATAAAAGCATAATCATTTCAGTCTTAACCTAAAGGGAAATAAGCACTGCTCTTTGCAATATGTCAACAGTGACTACCAACAATCTCAGTTGTGTAACTTATACCAAATGTTGACTGGCTTTCAACAACCATCTTGCTAGTTTAGTTTATACACTTAGCTCCTTGCTGTAGCTTAGATGATGCATGTGCATTAAATCATCTGCATGCTTAAGTAACTTGAGGCAAGGTGACTCACTCACGGTCACAGCGAGGTGGTGGACACCAGGATCAAACCCACCAATTTCTCTATTCCTGATCAGTGCGTTATACATTAGGCCACATCCTCAAAATGACAGGGACCAAAATTAGAATAATAGAGCTCAGAAGTTGTTTTTCATGCACAGATACTAACAGATGTAGGCAGACTATTGCTGGCTGTAAAGCTAGACATCTTTTAATTACCTACATCAGCTATGATGTTAATAGGTTGTAATGATTGTTTGGAACATTCCTTCCCAATGCATACTGGTTTACCGGAGCCTCGAATACCAGACTTAACCCTAAGACCACCGGATAGAAACCATCACTTATTGTACGTAGGATAGACTTTGTTTTAGTAATTATTTGCCATGGATGAGGCAGATATCGTCAACCTTCAACAGTCATTTTTTAAACTTTTGAAGTATTCATCGCTGTATATCCTTTGTGGATTAAGTAGGAGGGTAATTTTATTTAGATTTTTAAGGCAAAGGACGCTAGACTAGGTACAAAGTATATGTTAGTTGACTAGGCCAGTTTGCGGTTGCCCACCACTGGGAATTGGGAATTTAAATAGATTCTTTGTGGTACAAAATCCAAACATTGCTCTAAAAAGACGTTGAAAAGCTTGTTTCGTATGACTCTCATCTGAACCTGGCGTCATAATTAATGCAATGATAAGCAAAGAAGTGGACCGAAATTTACAGAATTTTTAAAAGCTAAGTATGTGATTGGTTACAAACAAACATTGAATAGACTAGAGACTGTGGACGTAAAAGACGACTGTGAATCAATCATCGGTCAATGTCTCACTGCATTCGAGATTTAACAGCAAGTGCTGATTGATGGCAGAGTCGACCTGAAAGTTCAATCTCTTGCTGTTGTCGTTACAACCGCGTGCGTGATACAAAAAATGCTTTTCAATCTGAATAACAATGGGTCGTCTTTTGGGGGAAAACTTTGGATTTTGTACCACAAACAATATATTGAAATGGGGATTACACTAACTGTGACTAGACTAGTTTGCGGTTGCCTACCTTTGGTATTATTAACCGCGATTAAGCCAGTTTGCGGTTGCCCACCATTGGTAAATGGGAACTACTAACCGTGACACTACTTGTTTGATGTTTCCTCTTTAAGATTGAATACGGTGACAAATCTTGATCATCTATGTTGACTTGTTGTAAAACTTTCAAGACTGAGAAACTGTTGACTGTGAAATTCTGTTACTAGAGGAGGCCTTTATGGGGGCATGTTATACCAGGGCGCTAAATAGGCATACATCTTTTTGTCAGCATGGGGTTCACAAGAGTGTATATCGGTCAGGCAGTGCTGGTGATTAATACAAACAACACTGAGACTATTATTTAAAGCACTGAGACTGTTGATCAAAATTATTTCAAAAGTAAAGAAATCGTGATTATATTTAAGTCACTTTTTCTGAGAGCTTCAGGGATATCTTTGTTGTCCTGAATAAACAAGTTTAATTATCTTTGGTTCTAAGATTTCCATGAGGTATAACAGGCTTATTTCTAACAATGTTAAGGTTGTCCTATGCTTGCGAAATGATGTAGCTATCAGTATTTATCTGTTTCATGGATATATGGTCAACGGCGCTGAAGGAATGGCATGGTTTGGTTTGATGGTGACTTGTTTAAGATAAGCCCATTTGAGGACGATAAAGCGATCGTTTGATGTAACTATAACTAGAAAGTAGGACAAAGGCATGTTTGTGTAGAATGTAGATGTCATCTAGCATGCCAAAGGGGTGTCAATAGGTGATGACACAATTTTACAAGCTACATGGAGATTATTGTTGGTCCGAATGTACCAAGCAAACACCCTAGGCTTTTCAACTTTAAAATCGCAGACCCTTCACTCAGCTGTATGAGAGCGCCTTACGCCAACGGCTTTTTAGGAGATATGAGCTCAGAGGAAAAAATCGCCACAACGCGGACTTTGGGAACTGGGTACTAGAAGTACCTTGAGAGGTCTTGAAAGAGCAGATCACTCTAGAAAGTATTGAAGATAGATAGCTGATAAAAAAGCAATCTTCTGTTTTCTACGTCCACTATTTTTGTGGGATTTTTTTCATTGTTTTGAAAGCTAGAGTGATATCTAATGCCACTAGGGTAACTGCTACAGAAATTGTTGTAAGTCATTTGCTGTTGACGATTTTTGTGATGAACCTTCACCATTCAGCCTCGAGCTAGCCAAGAAACGGTATCCTTGTGTTTCAATGAGACATAGTATCTTTTAGCAATCTAAATGTGGTGCATAAGTACCTGCGGGCAACTTTTAGTGACAAAAGTGCTCTCTTCCGCTGACTCGCTGGAGCAATTAGTTTTTACGTACTTTGCATCAGTGAGATTGATTAGCTTTAGTTGTCCCAAATTAGTTGTGTCGTCACCACTTTGACACTCTTCTCGAGGCGTGCAAATTTGAATTCAGTTTATGTATCATTCAGTGTGTGTTATTCCGTAGGCCATAGGGAAATATTTTTTTGCTACGACGTACAGGACTGCATAGTGGTTAGAAGGAATTCCTGGAACGTGTAGGATTGTTGAATGTACTAGTTATGGGCACATTTTAGCGTGTACTGGGGAATCTGACTTAGGTGGATAACTTTTCACAAGATTGGCTTTCTTTTTCTGGATCTGTACCCGTGAGATGGTGCTGGATTGTTGTAAATGATTACACTTCTAACTATATTGGATCTTTTATTTCTCTTCTTGTAGATTAAAATTATTGTATATCAATTGTTTATTATCGTACGTCTGACTTTTTAATTTTAACGAAAAACAGAAGAGGTTTGGTGGCATTGAGGGGAGACTGCCTTCATTTAATATGATGCCTCATATTAGGGAATTTGGGTCCTTGATCTTTCTCACTTAGCATGAGTACCAGCTGTACGTTATTGAACAAGATGCTCTAGCTCTTTTAGTTGCTGTTCACCATCGAGAGTTATACCTGTTACGGTGTGGTTTTCCAGGTGGACTGTACAACTTGCGGTTGTAGATTTCTGCTGTTTGTCAATATTTTTAAGTGAGGCAAGTTATTTAATGGAGGGAGCGAGGCAATGGCAGTCTTTCCAATGCTACCAAACCTTGGCTTATATCCAAAAAGAATTTCTTTGATTAATCATGATGAACGAATAGTATCTGTAGTCATTACGATAATTGGCTTGTAGAGTTTTGATAGTTAAATGCTGTTTGTATATACAGCTGTCTTTTGACCTTTAGCCAGGGGTTAAGGATCACAGTTAAATAGGAAAAATCATTTGACCTTTGAAGTATTGCGTACCGCAGAATGGTGTCTTTGCTGCAGAAGTGACCTTTATTACTAACCTTTAGGTTTGACAATGGTACAACTACTGGCCATTTGTTGAATATTGTTGGGTGCTATTGACCTGTGGGGTTTTCATTCATTTGGTTTATTGGTTAGTCTAGATACTGTCTCCGATGGGTTTGACTGGACATGTATATAGATGCCCGCTTGCTGGATTACTTTTCATCGCGAGCGTTTGTAGTTGGTATAACAAGGAAGTTTTATTTACATGAAGAAATCTGACAGCATGGAATAATATTGGGGTGTTTAAAATATACCAATACATTCTGAACAGAGATTGGAAGATATAACTATCATGCGTTTGCGAACGTGACTGACGTTTAGCTCTCAGGCAGCATAAGTTAAGAGGGTCAACAATTTTAAGAATCAACGAAGAAAAATGATAAAGTTTGATGTACAGCTTAATGCCAACCCTTTGACTATCTGGGCATTGTATGCAGCTCATATTGTATTTGCACGCTATAAAATCCTGCTTTGTTAGCTTTTGTTACAGCTACACCTTTGATGTATGTATATTCAAAAGCTCGGGTACGCGAGAAGACCAATTGAATAACGAGACATTTCCGGACTAAAGTGTGTGGGACTAAAGGCGTTTCTTTGTTTGCGGGTTTTTTGCGATTTGTAGGGAATAGTTTAGCATTTTTCGGCACAAAAAGATGTCGTGTTCAGTACGTGCAGACAAGCACCCCGTTCGTTTTAATTGAATAGGCCAACGTTTACATTTCGCCCCAAATCTAAGACTGCGATCGTGCTGCGAGTTGCGCTAGCACTAAGGTAGTTTCGGGTAGTTTCAATGTCGGGCCCACTGCTCACCAGGGTGCTTTGATTGAGAGACTGCTAGCACGAAGAGGTCATTTAGGGCTCTTTGCTGGTTTTACTCTTTATGTAGGGTAGTTTCATTAGCGGATTCACTTTTCATTGGGTGTTGTAATCGAGAGACTGCAAGCATTAAGGGTCAGCGGTATGTGTTGCAGTGAAGCAAGTTAAGTTTGGCGGATTATCTTCAAAACAGTATCCAGTGACTTAAACTTGACGTGTCAGAGGTCAAATGCTTTTTCTCTTACCGCAGCGAATGATTTGTGGACTTCCCCAAAGACTTCATTCGTTAGTTTCGGATGTAAGACGTCTGAAGCATTGTGCAGTGTAGATGTATTGCTGAATATGTCGTCATGGTAACAATACCCTCTGTGTGGTGTTCATGTGAACATCTGACCACGCAGATCTACAATAATATAATGTATGTATGCAAATAAACTTTTGTACAATTTCGATTTTCTTGTGTTTTCTTTAATGTTAATAAAAGTTGTAGAAGTTTTTCAGAATTGATATTACGTAGTGCTTGCTGTTAATCGTGTGGTTGCTAGCAGTAGTTGTTGTCATAGCAACAGGTTGGTAGCTGACACAGTAGAGACAGCTCATGTATGTCGGTCGAGAATTTGCTAAAAGGAGTTGTATGAATAATAGTAAACCAGGTCGAGGTTTTATACGAAATAACTGTACATAGTCTTCGCGGGCTCCAATAATGGCCACTTCACATTTAATAGGGAGCCAGGGGACACGATTTTGTAAGAACTACATTTTTGGAATACATTTTGACCTCCTTTGAAATTTTTCTCTTTAATTTTCGCATTATTGCCATGTAACAATTTATTTGAATGAAAAGAGTAATTCCAGTAATTTAATGAAGTCGGCCATGACACTGAAATGTTGACGAACGCCTGACCCATATAGTGTTGCCAAATTAGGCGCTGTTCGAACTATATTAGGGAGCAAAGATTTCTTATTGGTGACTTGCAAGTCTTGCAAACTTATCTTGCAAACACTTTTGGAGGGCATTACTGTTGCCTATACATACACTCTATTGCAAAGCACCAAGTTTTATACGTCGTCCGCTTTCGTATAATGTCATCCTCAAAAATATCCAAATTGTGTTGACGTTGGGCGACAAAACGCACGATTCTTGTTGCAGCACTCGCTCTATATGTGCTCATGTGAAACCAGAAGGAAAAAATTTCATATAGTCAGGGTTTTGCAAAAGGCTATTTCGCCCTTGGAGTAATGGATATGCGTTTTTTAGCTCCTTAGGGAGAAAGGTACCCAACTTTATGTTCCTTTACCCCTTCCTCCTAACTTGGACGTCGCTGCGAAGAAGGCTACGTAACTTGGCTTTTTGACGTACAAGGATATCACAGCGTGACAGCTTCATTCTACCAACCAGAGTTTGTGTAAAGACTATAGTGTTTAACAGCTCGTGGAAGAGCCCTTTTATGGCGGCTATGGCTCCTACACATTAAAGGTTTTGAGGGACCATCATAACCGCAAATAGATGTCTATTGACCTAAACAGTCATCCTGTACGTAGCCTTTGCTTAGGAGATTTGACACATCGGTGAGTTTTTATCCCTTGTATCCATTTAAGCTTCAATTGGTTAGAAAACCCGAATTTATTGAACATTCCTATTGGTATTTGCAAAATGGATGAGGGTCTGCTATGACTCTGAAATAAACATTGATGTTGTCTGCATTTAGTCACTGCACGAACAAAGGGGCAAAAACACTTTTTATAAATGTTCAATACAAAATTAGAGCACAAGAATTTCAGCAATTTTGGACATTATTTTCTACCACATTTATACAATTTTCCGATAATCCTGCTGCAAAATCGATATCTTACATTCGTTTTTTAGCTTAAAAATTGATTGGGAATTTGAGAGATCCGACTTTGGCTTAAAAATTGTTAGAAATAAAAATCTCCGAATTTCTCATCAGTATACAATCTTATTTCTTGTTTATCGTTTGCACAAGTTCCTTCGCAGGGCGTCAGTGAGCAATGTGTCCCAGCAACAATTTCAGTGACAATGGCGCACAGTTGGAAATGATAATCTGATACAATGTGTTTCTCTATATATGTACCTTTTCGTCCTCTATCTTTTTAACATATGATAATTATGTCTATAGACGTGTAATAGATAACCAGCTTTGTAAACCTCGTTTTGGTGTGGCGATGGATCTAAAATGGGTTACACGGATTGGTTTACTTCATAGAGATTTCTTCTGATATTTTATAAGTAGGCGGTCTGCACGTTCGTTACTCATCCTTGGGTAGCTCATGCTGTTATGCTTTTGATGTTACCTTGGTGATGCTGTGTCCATCGCTCCGGAGAACTATTTTGTGGACTAGATTATTGCTTAACGAGGAACTGGCGTGATCTTTATGCTGCTTATTTCTTGTCATTTTTTCTCGTCGAGCGCTGCTATTGATCAGTCGGTTGGTAAGAGACCAGCCGGTGCGTCAAGTTATATTCTCTTGCTGAGAAAGCCCAACGTATTCTACAGGATAAGCGACCAGGCGCTTATTAGGCCTTTCAACCTTTAGTAGAGCATAGTTGTGGGAGCACTTATTGAAGCATTACTATTGCCGCTTATTGACGCTTTAAAAAGTTAAATATCTTTATCACACTTTGATTTCACCCTTACACGTTTTTTTATAAGAAACTCCATTTTCGGGGTCAGTCCTCAAGTTGCTTAGCAATTTCCCAAAATCAGGTCTTGAGTTGCTTAAGTAGTTGCTTATCACTACAGATTATCGTCGAATTTCGTTGTCTTGTAAAGGATGAAATACCAAATGATGGTTGGATCGTTTATCTCTTTGCTTGACACATTATCAACAGTGTGACATTTGTTAAATATCAACAGTTTGTAATCAATTCTTAATGAAAAACGTTTTTTGATTTGTTTTTCAGGCGTTTAAAAAATTGTCCCTCCTGAACTGAGGCCTCGAGTTGCTTAGCTTGTTGCTTACATTTTGAACCAAATCGAGGCCTCTTGCTTATAGAAAAAACAGTGCACTGATTTGTTCTTACTCCACCTTAAAAGTTTCGTGATTTCCTTGACTATTTTGATCTTTTTACCTCAGTTTATTATAATCACTCAGTAAAAGAGGGCAAATAGTTTTTAATTTATCATCAAAATAGAGGCGCTTGCTGGGTAGAATAAGGTATTTTAACATGATGACATGAACTCAAGAATTATGATCATAGAAGGCATCTACGAGTTGAACAAAACTCTGGAAATCTCTGCAAGTGAAAAACACTACTATATAGTCTCTAAGCAACGACGGAAATGTAAACTCTCTTTGAATAGGAGTCGTGAGGACACGCAGTGGTCATTCACATGGTACGTACGCATCAACATTTCGAAAGTTTAACCTCCTCTACCCCTTTGTACCTCGAGTCATTTTTAAGTACGTACGTACATTTTGGATGTAACCTCCTTATTTTACGAAATATGAGGGAACATTCCTGACGAGCGGCTACGATTCGATATTATTGACATTTGAGTTGTCAGGTGAAGTGAGGCTATTTAAATAGTACGGGTGGGATTTTGAGTTCGGGCGTTTTAGGAAGAATGTTTTTTCACACTTAAAATCAAATTTGAATAAGGGGTGCAGTGTAGTTGTGTAGGCAACAAAACAGGCAAAAGAAATAAAGCCAATTTGCAAAGTGTGAATCAGAAGCGCGGCCCTTTTGCTGTGTTGTGTATGCCTAGAGAAAGTGGAAAATTATCTCCTATTATATGCGTATGTACATGTATTAAGATACTCTCCCTCCCCCGTGTACGCTAACATACCCTTTTAATCACCCCCCTCCCAACCCCTTCAGTGTATGCACTATGAGAATAGATTCACAGTGGATCGCAGTATAAAAAGAGGATTGGAACCAAAGAATCTCAATTTAAGTCTAATAATTTCTGATTGAACTTTTGCAAGAGCCATTGCAATATGTTTCTTGCACCACAATATGACAGATAGGAAACTGCGTTGGAAGCTCACATCTATGAGGACACGGTTTCTGACATTCGGGGCTATTTTACCCTCCTTGAGCTACTAAAAGCCCTAAGTAGCCTCCCCTGGACCCACAGAAATGCGGCATTCTCTCTCTTCACCGACATTAAACCAGTACACTCTAAAAGAAACAATCAATAGGATCCTATCTTGCTTGCCAGGTGTAAAATGAAAATACGTGCAAAGTGGAAGTAAACTAGGATATTTATTTATCCCTTCGTTTGGTTTAGGAATTTTGACGTAAGAAATGGATAATGCTATCAGTTGTTGGACCCCCTGGTGCCCCGTGCCTCAATTTTACCCCCTTTAAAATCACGAATACACCGAAGAGAAACACTGGCCTAAGGTCGCGATGACTGGTTCTGGGTGGCGATGTTTGACGTCGTCATGAGATTACAGGTTAAATCAGGGATCTTTGACGTAGTTGAAGTTCTATGATTAAATTGATGTTTCACAGTAACACCTGGCCGTTTAATTCCAAGCTATGAGCGTAAAGTTAACCCGTCTTTTGAGAGGAAATAATATGATCTGTGTATTGTAAGTAAATCACAACTAAATTAAAGTTGCCTTGCGCCAGGATTGATTTTGATGCTGCATAAACTGGGTTGATTTTAACATGCTAAGCGTAGGTTCATCTCGCCTCATCCTGAATGTGTCGGCTCACTTTCATGGAATCATTGGACATTAATATTTACATCGTTTTATGCTACTTAGAGAGCATAAGGCGGTGTACACTTACAATGAGATTTCGAGATCACAAGAAATACGCATATCATGAGTTGCTACTTCCTTGTAGCTTTCTATTAGGCGGCCTAGCAACAAGTAACACGCTCGTTCTGTTACACACGTGGCTGCAGATATCAAGTTGCGCTCTCTGTTTCCAGTCATCGACGTTCAGATGGCATTAATACTCAAAACAAATCCTACTAGAGAAGAAACGATTGCAGCTCTACCATTGCCAACAAGAAAGTACAGGATTACTCCAACATGGACCCCACTGCTTAACACGGTCTGCACTGGGAGATTGCCAACATTTTCCAATAAAAACCTGAAATATACTATCAACCTGCAACAGTTTAAGTGGTAATCCTACCCTTTTCTCAAACAACCTTTTTTCCAACTATATAGTGGTGGCGCTACTGGGCGGTTGGGGGCTTGCACCCCTTCATTTTTTGTAAAGTAATGTTATTCCCTAGCGAGAAAACAAGGAAAACAATGAGCTGGACCTGTACGTATAGATTCATCCTGGTCTTCACCGTTAGGGAGACGAGGTAATGCGGCAAGGAAGAAAACAGGAGAAGAGAGCCCTTTATCAACTAATAATACAAATATATAAAAATCTTCTCTAATTGTTAATTGGAGCAAAAATTAATATCTTTGATTATGTTGTCCCCCCTTTTGACTTAGTGGGGCTTGACTTACTTGACTTATTTGAGTAGGTCTGGGAGACTCCTTGCTCTCCTAATGCAATTCTGTTTCCATCAACTTCTGTCCTTTGTGTTTCTCTCTGCAGTTAAGATGGGAAGGCCTGTGTCTTTTTTGATGTGATCCGTCCATCTTTTTGGTGGTCTTCCCCTTGGTCGTGGTTGGTTGGGACCGCCCCTACTACGTAGAATAAATTAGACGTGAATCAGTTCTTATTACGCTCATTAGCAATCTTGTAACTTTACCCTAAGAGAGATTCGATAAATGCATTTCGCGTGTCACGTGTCTCAAGGCATATCCCGCAAAGCGCGTGTCGTAAAGCCGGATTTCCACCCGGCGGAATTTTGCGAGCGACCTGGTTGTTGTTTACGTCATTATTCCACTCGCAAAATGACAGACAATTTCCACTCGATTGTAACGGCGAAAAACTCAAAGAAGACAAAATAGAGAGAATGCAGTCACAGAACCGCTGAGACTTATTAAAGTTAGTCTGCTTTTGATTGCTAATTAAGAAAGTTTCTTCATGTGATGAGAAAATTGAGTTTTGTATTAAGATGAGAAATCGTTTTATTACATTTACCTTTTTTCCACACTATGATCGTGTTCAGTGGTAAACTCTATAATCTTTAAGGTGGATTTGTAGATGTAGGTAAAGTTCTTAACACTTCTACCAGGTTAGAATGTAAAGTGAGACGTCTCAGTATAAACCTGTGGAAAGTTCTATACCAATGACTTCAAGTAACCGGTTTTTCATGAAATGGATGCAACCTAGGAAGGCAGCGAGATGAAGCAAGGAACGAGGTTTTCGGTAATATCGTGAACTAATTTTCCTGATTTTTGGTAACTGGCTAGGCGAAATTCTATCTTTTTAACGAAGTAAACTCAATTTTTATGTTCTTTACTTTGGTAAACAACATCTACAATGGCTCCACTGTGTAAATTTAGAATTGTTTATCCCAGCCTGTGTATATAGATATCACTGTGACGGTTATGATCGTCATCAGCGTCAGTAGCAGTAGTAGCCGTTGTCCGTGCCATTCCTGGCAGATCTCTTTCGCAAACTCTTTAATCTTCGTCCGCCTAGCACCTCTCCTGTTAATGAGACTATTGCTGAGTTATGCAGCTAATCGCTTCATTTTACTTTTGGTCATGCTTTATGTATTGTCCATCCTTCAGGGAACCGTGCTATGGCCGTCTTGGCCCGTCTGCTGTCGTCTCGCTACGTGTCTACTTCCTAACCGATAAAGATAAATGCTTAACGTTACCGTAAGAAGCATACTGAGATCCGTAATTTCTATCACAGAAAGAGACAGGTGAAGGAACGGGGGGAAATAGAACGTAGAAAAGTAGAGAGCGTTTTTAAAGAGTTGAAAGCACGCGGTAGCAACAGGAAGGATACGTGGCGAGGATGAACAGCAGAAGATGTGAGAAATATTTGATCAGAAATTTTGGTCCGCAAGGCAGCATATTTAGTAAGCAAGATAACGTGTAACGAGATAACGATAAAGAGGAAATGTAAGACTATCATGACGAAATAAATGGAGAGGACTTTACAAGTAGCAGTATTTGATTACTGCTTTCATTTAGCGTTATTTGTTGAATTCCATTGAACATATCTTCCTTTTTAATACGTTAGAGTTACATTGGCACTAGCGATGGACGGATCAGTGCTTTCGACTTGGATCTTCGTCAGTATTGGATTTGTAAAGTGAGTACCAGTTTTACGTAGTGCAACAGTATTCAACTATTTTGTATTAAGCTGGAGACGATTACTTTGAATTCTGTTAATGTTACTCTTTAATATGGTAGCCTTGGTGAACACCTTTTGTAAGCGCGAGAGCCTTTAAATGGGTGTTTTTTATTCTAAATTTTCTCGAAAGAAGTACATCGATTCATATATTTGTACATGGTAGATCATGTACAGAAGATAGAAAGACCATGACGACAGGAACAAGGTACATTATGTTTTGTACATTTATTGAAAGAGGACATCGAATTTTTGAGTTATATGCAGACGACCAACACACACCAACTAATTATGGTACATCTGCACACAACAAAATTCTCTTTTAATAGCATGCATTTTCTGACTCTCTCTACAATCACTAGAAAGCTGATAAACAGTAACACATGGCCTCTTATTGGCATGTTTATAACACATTGATTTCCTTGTAGTGGAAGCACTGTAATTTACCAATTGGCATGAAACAGCATTTAAGGACCCATCTGGAAAGTAAGTGCATACTCCTGTTGTTGTTAATTCAGTTGCCTTTTTGTTGTTACTGTTCAGCTCCGTACCACAATATAATAAAGTAGTTCTCAAACTTTTAATATCAACACCCCATTAGCTCCCGACACATATCAGTAGCGCCCTTAGTACATTCTGATCAAACAGTCATATGACTTTCTGTGGGTAATTGTGAGGTTCAAATAAAAGGATAGTGCAGAATATAACACCTTAAGTGGTATGTTGCTTACAAACAGAACTGAAATATAAATTCAGAACTTTACACCCCGTAAACATCAGCTTCGTTGAAAGAACGTGTTGACACAATTTCAGTGTAGGATCGATCTTCATTTCTTTATTACAATGTATGAATACCTTTCAATACGTTGTTACCAATACGTGTCTAGAAGCATAGATTGTAGGGAAATGCTTCCTCCAGGAAACCATCAGGCTCTTCTAATGATTGGAAATGTTTTCAATGTTCTACGTCACAAATATGTATGTGTATGTACTTTTCAGGTAGGAACAAAATCGGTTTATTATGAAAATAGTATCCACCGTGATAATATATTTGAAGAGCGGAAGTCGCATCTAATATGGGGCAAATCTTCAAATGAGGCAAATTTAGTTTATAACCACAGATATCTTTTTTGACACTACACATCATGAATGAAGCCGAGAGTGAACAGATTTGGTGCACCGGGATTGGGCATTCAAGGTTTCCTGCAAAAGGTAAAATTTGCAAACTTTAGCCGGAGTAGCAAGGCAAAAGTGCAAAAGGTGGCGTAGAAGTCGAACCGCTGAGTACTCTCAAAATTAAACGTCAAGACGTTGAATGGGCAGGCGTAGGGGAAACTTTTATTACACAACTTTTAACAATAATATCGTGATAGATGGTAGAATAAATCCTGCCTTAAGTCGCTGTCTTTTTGCGAGCTACGTATCGAGAGAAATTTCTCCCATCTTCAGAGAGCTTCTCTCGAAACGTAGCTCGCAACAAGACAGCGACTCAAGACGTGATCAACTGTACTATCAATGGCAGTGTCGAAAAGTGTTACAATATTTGAATATTTAAAATAATAAAATCGTTATTGTCCTAGTAGCCTTCTCATAAAGATCTCTGAAACTAACTTCCTTTACATGGACTCTTTTGTTAGATCACTTATCGTACGAAATTGACACAAGTGATGAACTCACAGGAATCAAGGCCATGTGCCAGTGGGGAGGTTGCAGTGAGACGTTTGCTTTCGAATATGATGAAAAGGTAACTGTAGAAAAAGTGATATTACTTGGACATGTTTTAAAGTATTTGATGTTGTATTTAATTTGGATCAGTTGCTGTCAAGTAATTATCGATTCGGAAGATGTCTAGGATTTGGTATCTCGCTTGTTTAGTTTCTATTTGTTCATGTTCCCGTTGTCAGGAGTTCAAACAGCACTGTGAATAACCATTTCTGCACAGCTCTGTACCCTTATTCCATTGAGCTGGTAAGCCGTAGAGTGGAGAACCGAAAGGGATTCCACCGCAAGATCAGAGTAGTATGAAAAAGGAGAGGCTTCAAGGGCAGGTGAAAGTATTTGAAGGATTATATGAATCGTTTAGCGAGAGATATGAGAGATTTAAAGTAAGAAAGGCTTCAGAATGGAGCATATTAGAGCTGAAAGGTTGTGGTCGCTGAGGCCCATGAGAAAATAGGTTAAAAATGATAGAGGTTTTAGGTTAGACGTGACAAGATGTCGTAAGGTCGGGTTGGGTTTGCTAGGTAAGGAGTTGAAATTTGGTGTAATTACGATGAACAGGCTTAGCTTTGCAGAAGCCATAACTGGATAAATTTGAAAAGGATCGGATCCTTTCAAGAAAGGCCATAGTGCACACGAACAATAGACATCTACAGTGGTCTATGTCCTGTGTACACGAACTAATGCATTCATTACGAGTTATGTGGTTGCTCTCTTGATGTAACTTCCAACACTTCGATAGAAAATGTTTTACACAAAATCGAAAAGTACAGCTGTATTATGTTGTAAAGTTGATTGACTCATAAACAGTATATATGTCAGGCATACCTTCCCTGGAAGTAAAGTTTTCGTCTCATTTATCTGATCTTGATAAAATTATCAAACTGTGCAACGCAAAACCCGACGTGTGTACAACATGTTTGTGATGCTCACAAGTCAGTCGTCTGACTCGAAAATGTATTACAACAGGGAGCCAGTATTTTCTGAATAGCTTTACTTTGGCATCCAACACCACATTTAAAGTATGTTGCTGATTAAAATAGTTAAAAACCATTTACCACTTGTTAGATTATAGGATTTCTCGAAGTAGTAACAGTTAAATAAAGTTGACGTATTCCGTCTCCCTCCCGTTGTTGTATGTAAAGTAGATTTTGTGCCCGAATCCGAAAGATATGGGGCGATTCTGTGCGCCTCCCGGTTCATTTATTTTTTCATGCTTTAAAAGCTCTTCTAAAACACGATTTTAAATAATACCCGAATCGATTTCGAAATTTTTAACCTAAACGGAACTTTGATGATAGATGAGAAATCAGATTCCGTAACCCAAATCACACCCCTCCAACAAAAAGGTAGAAGATCCTAGAGAAAGTCTTACCTCTGTCTGACCAGAGTAGGCGTTGGCTGCCCCATCATTAACTTCTTATGCGCTACATGTAGTGCATACAAAATTGTCAGGCTCTTATGCATGTGAAGAGATGGGGGAGAAGCGGTCAGTGTCCTCAGAGACTTCCTGTGCATTTTTATATGTGCCTGTATTTTCTGCCACGTTGCGCAAGTAAAAAACTTTGTCAACTAGTGCAGCATGCACGGAAAGGTATAAACTAAAATCATGATTGTTAGACCAAAGTGTACATATTTCGTTAAAACTGCCGATTTGTAGGGGCGACAAATACATGTAAATCTAACTGGAACGAAGGAAGTGACCAGACGCATACTCATACTCTACGTTTCACCCACCGATAATAAGCATCCAAACATTGCTGTGGTCGCATTAAGTTTCATCGCGAGTTTTGTACCTTAGTATTGGTGTAATGTCTTGTGTCGTGTTGT
>JAAAKM020000498.1:6190657-6254189 GCA_010016025.2 Alatinidae sp. Z8VKAUB7J3
AAGAGTTCTGTGTATTCTGTAATACATTGTAACATCAATGGCCTCCTGAGTGAGTCATTATCTTCAAAGAGTGGAGCATTGCCACAGTACCTTGCAATTTGAGGAGGCTGAGGGTATTTAAGCCCACGACCTCATGATTACTAAATCAACACCTCAACCATTGAACCATATGGCCCTAAAGCTAAGGTAAAGATATTTAGTGTCAATCTTTAGCAAATTTTCCTCCGCTCAGTGGGTACGGGGAAATTAATTAATTAATATTTATCGCCTTTCGACTTTTGGCCTTCATCACTGCCAGAGGTATACAAATTTCCATCAAAAACATTACAATTATATATAATCCTCAAAGAGTGAAGCATTACCCCAATACCTTGCAATTTTACGGCTATATTATAAGTGCAGAATGATGTTCTCTTCATACTATCTATATTTACTCCCAATGCTACATTAAATATAGTTATATATGTCTATAATGTGTATATAGAACTCAGAGACAAGAAAGAGTCTCGATTTTGATACTACACTGGTTTCACACCAATGTGATCATGAGGTATCTAAATTCTGAATCGCTGTGCACACTAGCATTAAGCACTCTACCGTATATGGATGTCGACATTGGCGCTTTATGGTGTGCATATAGACATACATATACGGCAATTACATAAAAGGCATTCATTTTAAGATTACAGGGGACCTCATTTGCTTGTAGAGAGTTTCCTAGTCTTTTTTATATGAAAGCGTAGTGGCCCATCCCAACCCTTCGGATAGTTATACATAACAATTATTAAGCCATATCAAGCAATTACGATGCCATATATACGACAATCAACCCATCATTTTGTTGATGAGCAATTAATTAATTTTCAATGAGTCTTTAAGTTTTGGTAGTGCCATCAGGGCTTCTTGGTTATTTGGCTAGGATCATGTGTTGTATCTGTTCTCATTGATGGCACATTAATAGCAGGCTCTTTCCTTGGTCCGTGAGAGGCGGTCGTACTGCGCGGTTGAGCCAGCTTCATGGCTTGCTTCCCTGCCCGCTAGCCTAAATTGGGGGCGTCGCCCTTGGACGCCCCAGCTGCCCTTTATTTATTAGTTAGCCTGTTTGGTGTTTTTTCTGTTTATCTAGGGTAGTTTCAATGTCGGTAAAAATTAACAGTTGCCTACCCGGGCAATCGCGCTTTGGATAGGCTTCAAAATTTGGACGCGCAACTA
This sequence comes from Alatinidae sp. Z8VKAUB7J3, assembly GCA_010016025.2. Lineage (NCBI taxonomy): Eukaryota > Metazoa > Cnidaria > Cubozoa > Carybdeida > Alatinidae > Alatinidae sp. Z8VKAUB7J3. Next base: position 6,191,870 of record JAAAKM020000498.1, read on the forward strand.
TGCCGGTTCGGCTCTGGATTGTCAATACTCCGGCGATGTTTTTCAGTCCGCTCAATGGCGGGTGGGTTTGTATTTGGCAATGGCGGGCGAGGAAGCTATGATGCCGCAGAACATTTGTCGGCCAGGGGTTGTCGGGAAGTTGGGAGCTATGCCTGAATGCGCGGTCAGGGACTATAAATGAACAGTGAGCTAAATGTGCGGTGTTTCGGAGATTGACAGACTGATGTGGGACGGGGCCAAAGCATGACAGACCGGGTGGATTCCGCCGATGCCAAAGACAGTACACATCTGAAGTCCACCGGCGTCGTCGGGGTTTGGACGATGCTGTCCAGAGTGCTTGGATTGCTCCGCGATATTGTGATTGCCAACTTCATTGGGGCCTCGGCCAGCGCCGATGCCTTCTTTGTAGCCTTCAAGATACCTAACTTTTTACGCCGTTTGTTTGCTGAGGGTGCCTTTGCCCAGGCGTTTGTGCCGGTATTGTCGGAATACCGGACAGTGGGGCCTCATGCTGCTGTTAAATCGCTGGTGGACCATGTCGCCGGTTCCCTGGGGGTGGTCCTGAGCTTGCTGACTGCCTGTGTGATGGTCGCCGCGCCGGTCATCGCCATGATATTTGCGCCCGGCTTTGTCCAATATGAGGAGAAGCTGGCGTTAACGGCGGATATGCTGCGCATTACCTTTCCCTATTTGCTGCTAATTTCAATGACCGCCTTTGCAGGGTCGATTTTAAACAGCTACGGCCGGTTTGCGATCCCCGCTTTTACGCCGGTGTTGCTTAACCTGTCATTGATCGGCTGCACCCTGTTATTGGCGCCGTACCTTGCACAACCGGTCATGGCACTGGCCTGGGGTGTGTTAATTGCCGGGTTTGCCCAGCTTTTGTTCCAGATGCCCTTTCTGGTGCAGCTCAGGCTGATGCCGACTCCCCGACTGGATAGAAAGCATGAGGGGGTGCGGCAGATAACAACCTTGATGATTCCGGCCTTGTTCGGTGTCTCCGTGAGCCAGATAAACCTGTTGCTCGATACAGTGCTGGCCTCTTTTCTGCAGACGGGTAGTGTGTCCTGGCTCTATTTCTCAGATCGGCTGGTTGAGCTGCCGCTAGGCGTTTTCGGGGTTGCCATTGCTACGGTCATCTTACCCAGCCTGTCCCGCCAGCATGCAGCGAACTCAACGGAAAAGTATCAGGCGACCCTTGACTGGGCATTGCGGTTGGTCTGTCTGATTGGCCTGCCCGCCGCGCTGGCGCTGTTTGTGCTGGCGGAACCACTGATTGTCACCCTGTTTCAATATGGAGCAATGACCGAACGGGATGTGGCAATGGCCGGCATGAGCCTGCGTGCCTACTCAATCGGCTTGCTCGCCTTTATGCTGATTAAGGTGTTGGCGCCCGGCTATTTTTCCCGCAAGGATACCAAAACACCCGTACGTATCGCGGTGTGGGCGATGGCCGCCAATATGGTGCTCAACCTGATCCTGATCTGGCCGTTCCAGCACGCCGGTCTGGCATTGGCAACCTCAACCTCCGCTTTTCTCAATGCAGGGCTGCTGTTTGCCGGGCTTTATCGCCAGGGTATCTATCGTCCAGCGGCAGGCTGGCCTTTGCTGGCGTTACGGCTATTTGCGGCGAACATTGTGATGTTGCTCTGTATTAGGCAGCTTGGTACCGCGACGGCAACCTGGGTTGGTTGGGATGTCTGGGAGCGGGCACTTAACCTGGGGTTGATTTGTGTTGCGGGTATCGCCGTGTATTTTGCTGCGTTATTAATGCTCGGCGTTCGATATAGACACTTCCGTAATTAGCCGCACCGGAAAAGCCGGGCCCGTCAGTGATCGCAGGGGCGCCCTGGGGGCTAGAACTCGTGGCATCGACAATACGTTTTTACTTATTTTTTGTTGCTTGCGTAGCGTTCTTTGCAGCTTGGCGGGAGTCGTTATCCGGAAAAATACCGGTTATCGGGTCCAGGCCATATTCGCCGCGGCTTTCATGCTATATAATCGCCCTTTTTTTTGTCAGGAATTATGCCCGAAATGCGCGCCCGCGAGCGGCTTTTTAAGGCGCAGGCTGTTTAGGTGGCCAAAGGCTGCCGGAGAGCGCGAGTTAACCCCAATGAAATTAATCCGTGGTTTGCACAATATAGAAAGCCGGCGGCGGCGGAATCCGGGCCAGCGTTGTGTATTGACCATCGGCAATTTCGATGGTGTGCACCGCGGCCATCAAATGGTCATCCGGCAACTGCGTCGCAAAGCCGATGAATTGGGGTTGCCCGCTTACCTGATGATTTTTGAGCCGCAGCCGCTGGAGTTTTTTGACAATGCCGGTGCGCCTCCCCGATTGACCGGTTTCCGGGAAAAGTTGAGGCTGCTGTCGTTGGAGCCCATTGATTCAGTGGTGAGCCTGCAGTTTGACGCGGCGTTGAGCAACATGCAGCCGGCCCAATTTGTTGAGCGGATACTGGTGGACGGGTTAGGCGTTGATCATCTCATTATCGGTGATGATTTTCGTTTCGGTGCGCGGCAGCAGGGCGACTTCGAGTTCCTGAAGCATGTGGGTAAAGCGCATGGGTTCGGTGTGGATCGTACCGAAACCGTGCTCTGTAAGAATCAGCGTGCCAGCAGCACGCTGGTGCGCGAGGCGCTGGCCGAGAGTGACTTCTCGTTGGCAGAGGATATCCTCAGGCGACCCTATAGCATTGCGGGCCGGGTTATGCACGGGCAGGAGCTGGGTCGCCAGTTAGGATCGCCGACGGCCAACCTGTCAATGAAAGGACTTAAGCCCCCCTTAAGCGGCGTCTATGCGGTGGAGGCGGAGTTGACCGGCCGGAACACCGATGACCGGGTCAAGGGTGTTGCAAACATCGGCGTACGCCCCACCGTTGAGGGTGAAACCCCGGTGTTGGAGGTCCATTTGTTTGACTTCGATGAGGCCATTTACGGCGAACGACTGCGGGTTATCTTTCGCCATAAGATCAGGGATGAACAACGGTTTGACGGATTGGATGCCCTGAAGGAACAAATCCAGCGAGACATTGCGGTAGCCAGGGATTATTTTGGGCTGTCGCGCTCAGCCGATGTAACATGACAAACGACGTGAAACGAAATAGCAGATATAACGATAGAAGCCTTTGATTTGAAATGACCGATTATAAACACACCTTAAATTTACCCAAAACCGCTTTTCCCATGAAGGCGAACCTGGCCCAGCGGGAACCGGCAATGTTAAAGCGCTGGCAGCAACAGGACCTCTATGGCCAGATTCGAAAGGCCCGGTCCGGTTGTGAAAAGTTCGTTCTGCATGACGGCCCTCCCTACGCCAACGGCGATATCCATATCGGTCATGCCGTTAACAAGGTGCTGAAGGACATCATTGTTAAATCGCAAACCCTTAACGGTAAGGATGCACCCTACGTGCCCGGCTGGGACTGCCATGGTTTGCCGATCGAACACAAGGTAGAGAGCAAAATCGGTAAGGCGGGGGTTAAGGTCGACCACAGTACTTTCCGTCAAAAATGCCGGGAATATGCCGGCCGCCAGGTGGATGGCCAACGTAAGGACTTTATTCGCCTGGGCGTGCTGGGGGAGTGGGATAATCCCTACCTGACCATGGATTTTAAGGTCGAGGCCGACATTGTCCGGGCGCTGGGCAGGATTATAGAAAACGGCCACCTGCACCGGGGCTTTAAACCCGTTTACTGGAGCGTGGTCGGCGGCTCGGCGTTGGCTGAGGCGGAGGTGGAGTACCAGGATAAAACGTCCTATTCGATCGATGTCACATTCCCCGTTGTCGATGAGGCGGCCTTTGCAGACGCTATGGGTGAAATTGAGGGAGAGGGGCGCCTCGCTGTTGCCATCTGGACCACGACCCCCTGGACGTTACCGGCAAACCAGGCTGTATCCCTGCACCCGGATCTGGACTATGTGCTGGTTGAATGTAAATTATCCGAGGAGTGCGGTGGCTCGCAACGGCTGCTGTTGGCGGACGCGCTTCACGAATCGGCATTGAGCCGATACCAGGCGGAATCCTATCGCGTGGTTGGTCGCTGTAAAGGGCGTGCGCTGGAGGGTATAAAGCTGCAACACCCTTTTTATCAGCGTGAAGTGCCGGTCATTCTGGGGGATCACGTCACCATCGAAGCAGGGACCGGCGCCGTGCATACTGCACCGGATCATGGCGTGGATGATTTTGTGGTGGGGCGTCGCTACGGTATCGAAACCCTGAATTTGCTGGACGACGCCGGTGTGTTCCGCGATAAAACCGAATTATTTGCGGGCGAGCATGTGTATAAGGTGGATGCCAGCGTTGTGGCGCGGCTGGAGAGTGAGCGCCGGCTGTTGAGCCAGGAGCAAATCAGCCACAGCTATCCCCATTGCTGGCGCACAAAGACGCCCCTGATCTACCGTGCTACGCCGCAGTGGTTCGTCAGCATGACCAAAAACGCCCTGCTGGATAATGTGAAGAAAGCCGTCGGCGGGGTTGAGTGGATTCCGGGATGGGGGCGTGCGCGCATCGATTCCATGCTCGATAGCAGCCCGGACTGGTGTATTTCCCGGCAGCGCACCTGGGGTGTGCCGATAACCCTGTTTGTAGACAGGGAAACCGAGGAGCTGCACCCGGATACGGCCGGATTGATTGAACAGGTCGCCCAGCGTATTGAACAACAGGGCATAGACGCCTGGTTTGAGTTGGATGCGGCGGAACTGGTGGGGGAAGATGCGGAAAAATACAGCAAGGTTACCGACACCCTGGATGTCTGGTTTGATTCAGGCGTAACGCACTATTCGGTATTGAGCAGGCGTGAGCAGCTCGGCTACCCGGCGGACCTTTATCTGGAAGGGTCGGATCAACACCGCGGCTGGTTCCAGTCTTCGTTGAAAACGGCGATCGCCATGAACGGCAGCGCGCCCTATCAATCCGTGCTTACCCACGGTTTTACCGTCGATGCCCAGGGACGAAAAATGTCCAAGTCGTTGGGTAACGTGGTATCGCCGCAAAAAATTGCCAATGACCTGGGTGCCGATGTGCTGCGCCTATGGGTGGCGGCTACGGATTTTAGCGGTGAGATGAGTGTTTCCGATGAAATCCTGAGGCGAACGGCGGACTCCTATCGGCGAATCCGGAATACGGCGCGGTTTTTACTTTCGAATCTGGAAGGTTTTGAGCCGGCGCAGCATGCGCTCGAGCCGAACGAGATGTTGGCATTGGACCGTTGGGCGGTTGATCGTGCGGCACAACTGCAACAGGAAATCGTGGCGGCCTACGACAGTTACCAGTTTCACCAGATTTACCAGAAACTGCATAATTTCTGTGTCACCGATATGGGCGGGTTTTACCTGGACATTATCAAGGACCGCCAATATACCGCCAGGGCGGACAGCATTGCCCGGCGTTCAGCGCAGACTGCCATGTACCATGTGCTTCAGGCTTTTGTGCGTTGGGTTGCACCCATTCTCAGCTTTACCGCCGATGAAATCTGGTCATTCATGCCGGGCCAATCCGAGCCTGCTGTTTTTACTGCCCGCTGGTATGAACACCTGGCTGACCTGGACGGCAATGCTGCGATGGGGCGTGATTTCTGGCAACAGCTGATGGCTGTGAAAACGGTGGTTAACCGGGAGTTGGAAGCCGCGCGTTCGGCGGGTGCCATCGGCTCCGGTCTGGACGCGGAGGTGACCCTCTTCTGCTCCGATGAGCTGGCGGACACACTGCAACTATTGGGCGATGAGTTACGGTTTGTGCTGATTACATCCGCTGCCCGGATATTACCCGTGACGGATGCCGGCAACACCGGCAACGAAACTGAGGTGGCTGGTCTCCAGGTTGCCATTAGGGCAATGGTGAGTGAGAAATGCGTACGCTGCTGGCACCGGAGTGAAGCGGTCGGGCAATCCCCGGTACACCCGGAACTGTGCCCGCGTTGCATAGAAAATGTCGACGGTGACGGTGAAACGAGACGCTTTACCTGAACACTTTACCGATGAAAACGCGGGAACGACTATGTTGCGTTGGTTAGTTTTAAGTGGACTGGTGGTCGTTGTTGACCGGATCACCAAATATGTGGCCGATGAAGTGCTTTCCTACGGCAGGGCGGTGGAGATTCTACCGGTTTTTGATCTGACGCTGCTCTATAACTCGGGCGCTGCCTTTAGTTTCCTGGCCGATGCCGGAGGTTGGCAGCGTTGGTTTTTGGCCGTACTCGCCGCCGGAGTGAGTGTTTTTCTGGTGCTCTGGATTAAGCGCCTGAAGTCCGATGAGCGGGTACTGGCCATCGGGTTGGCCGCTATCCTGGGGGGAGCGCTCGGCAATCTTTATGACCGGGTGATGCAGGGCTATGTGATTGATTTTATTTCCGTGCATTACCAGGAGTACTATTTCCCCGCCTTCAATGTCGCCGACTCGGCGATCACAATCGGTGCGGTACTGTTGTTGATTGATATGTTCCGGCAGTCGAAATCGGCCGCTCCGGAAGCGGATAATGGAAAGCTGAATAAAGGGGCCGGTGGGAATCCAGATGACTAATACGCCCTGTTATGAAATCGCTCCCGGTATGCAGGTGACCCTGCATTTTGCAATCAAGACGGCCGATGAGACCACGGTGGATTCAACCTTTGAGCGCGACCCGGCCGTTTTTAAGGTGGGGGATGAAAGCCTGCTGCCTGGTTTCGAACAGGTGCTGTTTGGCCTGGTTAAGGGGGATCGCCGATTGTTCGAGATGAAGCCTGAACAGGGTTTCGGTATGCCCAATCCCAATAACGTCCAGGTCATTCCCAGGCAACAGTTTGCCAGTGACATGGAGTTACAGGAAGGACTGGTTATATCCTTTGCCGATGCCAGTAAGTCCGAGCTGCCGGGCGTCATTCGCGCAGTGAGCGAGGACTCGGTGGAGGTGGATTTTAACCATCCGCTGGCTGGCCGCGATCTCATTTTTGAGGTCGAAATTCTGGATGTTCAGCCGCTAAAAGAGTAGTTTATTACCCTCGGTCAACCAGGATACAGCAACCCACAAAGAAACCCACAACGTTCATGCAAATTAAGTTAGCCAACCCCAGAGGGTTCTGCGCCGGTGTCGATCGCGCCATAGAGATCGTTAACCGGGCCTTGAATATTTTCGGTGCGCCGATTCACGTGCGTCATGAAGTGGTCCACAACAAGTTTGTGGTGGATGATTTACGTGCGCGCGGTGCGGTGTTTGTCGATGAACTTTCCGAAGTGCCCGATGACGCACTGGTTATTTTTAGTGCCCATGGCGTATCGCAGACCGTACAGCGGGAAGCACAGTCGCGAGGGCTGAAGGTGTTCGATGCGACCTGCCCATTGGTGACCAAGGTGCATATGGAAGTGGCTAAGTTCAGTAGCGACGGCCAGGAATGTATCCTGATCGGCCACGCCGGGCACCCGGAGGTGGAGGGGACACTGGGGCAATACGACCGCAGTTGCGGTGGCGATATTTACCTGGTTGAAACCCTGGATGACGTTAAGCGCCTGCAGGTGGAAAATCCCGACGCCCTGGCCTACGTCACACAAACGACCTTATCGGTGGACGATACCTCGGCCATCATCGAGGCGTTGCGGGAAAGGTTTCCCCGCATTAACGGGCCCCGTAAGGACGACATCTGCTATGCCACACAAAATCGCCAGGATGCGGTTAAACAGTTGGCATCCGAATGCGATATCGTCCTGGTGGTGGGGTCTGCCAACAGCTCAAATTCAAACCGTTTACGTGAGCTTTCCGAACGCATGAATACCCCCGCGTATTTGATTAACGGCGCCGAAGATATTGATCGGCAGTGGTTGGCGGGCGTAACCAATATCGGTATTACGGCGGGCGCCTCGGCGCCGGAATTGTTAGTTGAAAAGGTGATTCAGCAGCTACGTGAATGGGGTGCTGAAATTCCGGAGGAACTCTCCGGACGGCGCGAGAACATTGTGTTTTCCCTGCCTAAAGAGCTGCGTTTGAAGGCCGTATGAAAACAGAAAAGTGTTAGAGGAACCTAAAATGAGTTGGACAGTTTATTTATCCGGTGAAATCCATACCGACTGGCGTGAACAGGTCATTGCCGGTGCGCAGCGCCTGGACTTGCCCGTAGCCTTTACTTCTGCGGTTACCGATCATGAAGCCAGTGATGCGGCGGGCGATCATCTGGGAGAAGAGAGCAGCGGTTTTTGGCGCGATCATAAATCCTCCAAGGTCAATGCAATTCGCACTAAAACCCTGATCGAGAGCTGTGACATAGCAGTGGTACGGTTCGGCGACAAATACAAGCAGTGGAATGCCGCCTTTGATGCGGGTTATTGCGCCGCGACCGGAATCCCCTACATTACTTTACATGCCGACGATATCATTCACCCGCTGAAGGAAGTCGATGCGGCGGCGATGGCTTGGGCGCAGACGCCGGAACAGGTGGTGGAAATTTTGAAGTATGTGACCACCGCCTAACCGATCGTGTGGTCATTATGTCGGCAATGATGCCCCAATACATAGAGCCGGTCTTCAGGCCGCCCAGTGAGGCGCGCTCGTTGATTTTGCAGGTAACCAACGGTTGCTCCTGGAACAACTGTACCTTTTGCGAGATGTATACCGCGCCGCAGAAAAAATTCCGGCCCAAGCCGCAAGCGGAAATCGACCGGGAATTATCGGCAGTCGCCGGCTCAAACTACCCGGTGCGGCGGATTTTCCTTGCCGACGGCGATGCCATGACACTTTCGTTCCGCAGGCTCAGGGCTATTCTCGAAAGCATTCACCGGCACTTGCCGGATGTACAGCGGGTTTCCTCCTATTGTCTGCCGCGGAATCTCAAAAATAAATCGGTGGATGAACTGGCCGAGCTTAGGGCACTGGGCCTGAGCCTGATGTATGTGGGATGCGAAACCGGCGACAACCTGATGCTGGAAAAGGTGAGTAAGGGAGAGAGTTTCGACTCATCATTATCGGCATTGCGGAAAATAAAACAGGCCGGTATGAAAAGCTCGGTCATGATTCTTAATGGTCTGGGCGGCGTAAAGTACAGCGAGCAGCATGCGCTAAACTCCGCGAGGTTGATGAACCAGGCCCAGCCGGAGTACCTGTCGACGCTGGTTATCTCCTTCCCCGACGGCATGGGCCGCTATCAAGCCGGATTCGGTGGGGAATTCAAACCGCTTTCCCAGCTCGAATTATTCGCTGAAATGGAAATGCTGTTGGATAACCTGACGTTGGAAAGAACAATCTTCCGCAGCGACCATGCATCCAATTATCTACTGCTAAAGGGTACCTTGAACCAGGATAAAGACAAGCTGCTGGGCCAGGTGCAAGCAGCGCTTAACCAGCAGGTTCCGCTGCGCCAGGAGTGGCAGCGGGGGTTGTAGCTTATTGCTGCTGGTTACCCTCAAGAACGATTGTTGGCGCGCTTAACCAGGTGGTTCCCCTGTATCCGGCGGTCTTTCTTCGAATTGCGGGAGATCATCGTTTATTTCATGCCATTGGGCCTTAGAGCCTGTGAAGATATGTGACGCCGGCTTTATACCGGGATCTCCCTCAACCGTACCGAGCGTTATGCCGAAGATCCTGCCTTTTTCGGTTCCTGCCAACGACGAGCCGCACTCACCACAGAAACACCACCCGGCACCCGATACCGTTTCGTATACCTTTACGCAGTCTTCTCCCGAGATCCACCTAAAATCGCCTGGATTGAAATTTGCGTAAGTAGCAAATGCCGCACCATGCTGGCGCCTGCACATGGAGCAATGACAGTGATCCGCGTCAATGAGTGGGCCGGCAACTTCGTACCGAACCTTGCCGCATAAACACCTACCTTTGATAGCCATTTTAGTTTTTCCTTTAAGTGCCGTAATGCCCTACCACGCGACAGGCAAAGCATAGTTTTGACTATCGGGCGGCGGCTCTTGACTTATTTGCATATGATTGCAATATACAACACTGATTCATTGGGAAAAACCAACGATACTCGGTTGTTGCATATAACCTTTACCCTACGCTCTGCTGATACATTGATTCGCGTAATTTCAGCCCGTGATATGCACCGTAAAGAGAGAAATATTTATGAGCAAAATTAAAAATCCTCCTAAGTTTAAAACAGAAGCAGAGGAGCGGGCTATTTTGGGAAAAGCATGACTCCAGTGACTACGTGGACTGGAAACAGGCGCAATCTGTTTTAATGCCAAACTTGAAGCCCTCAACTAAAACCATTTCACTCAGGTTACCGGAAGGCTTACTGGACAGTATTAAAATAGAAGCCAATAAGCGCGATATGCCCTATCAATCCCTGATCAAATCCTGGCTCGCTGATGATGTTAGACAAAGCCGCAATGCCTGATCGGGTGCTATTCATGGGGCCATTGGAGAAGAACAACTGGACGTTTCTGCAGAAACTTCCCCTACGGGCATAGCTTAATATTTTCTTGGTGTTTCAGCGGGAACGCTGGATCTTCGGGAGGATTACAAGATCAGTAAAGCAAAGCGCTAGAGCTGGCCCCGGTTTCCCGGACCTCGGTTTGTAATTAGGTAAACTGTCCCCGGAATATCCTAACTGTCCAGAACACCTTGAAGTTCACTTTCACAGCGGTTAACAAACTTTTTGTACTGGCCTTTAGTTAAGAATAAGCGGTGAATACCTGCTTGTTTTTGCTGGCCTTTATCCAAATTTTGCTTTTGATCGAATCCAACTCTGATGACCTCTAGTGAATCTAGATCGATCTCAATAAAGTAACGGGTATCATCATTTTCAGTCATGATCTTCGAAAGTTGCCTCCACATGTATTCGATATGTTGATGGCGTTCTGGTTTTTACACATAGCAGTACGTTTATGAAGTGTCCGTGATTAGATGGCTGCTCGCCGTTTTAACCAGGGAACGGTTAAGTCAGGCCGGCTACTCAATCCCGAACTTCTTCAATCTGTGCCGCATCTGGCGGAATGAAATTCCCAGCTTTTCTGCGGCCGCGGTGCGGTTCCAACGCGTTTCTTCCAACGCCTGCACAATGGCCTTGCGCTCTATTTCTTCGAGATAGTTATCCAGTGATTCGCCTTCGCTGAGTTCCGGTTCCTGGAGGGCGGGGGTGGCACTACCGGCAGGATCGGGTTTGACGCCACTGCTGGTGGTACCCAGTTGCAGGTCGTTGACCTCGATGCGGAAGTTCTCGCATAGCGTATAGGCCCGCTCCAGAATATTTTCAAGCTCCCGGACATTACCGGGAAAATGATAGGCGCAGAGTGCTTCAAGGGCATCAGGGCTGACGCCCGGTTCCGGCCCGTCGTTGCCCTGGTTCAGCTTGCTGAGTATGTGCTCGGCCAGCAGCGGGATATCGTCTGCGCGTTGCCGCAGGCTGGGGACGTTGATTTCAATCACATTGATACGATAGAACATATCCTGGCGAAAATTGCCGGCCGCCACCTCTGCGCTCAAGTCCTTATGGGTAGCGCTGAGAATACGGACATCGATCGGATATTCCTTTTGCGAGCCGATCGGGCGCACGGATTTTTCCTGTAGCGCGCGCAGCAGTTTTACCTGCATATGCAGCGGCAGGTCGGCGACCTCGTCCAAAAACAGGGTGCCGCCGTTGGCCATTTGAAACAGCCCGTCCTTGTCGCTGATGGCACCGGTAAAGCTGCCCTTTTTATGGCCGAAGAATTCACTTTCCATCAGCTCGCCGGGTATGGCGCCGCAGTTCACCGGAACAAAGGGCTGGTCGCTACGGGGCCCCAATGCATGGATCCGTTTGGCGACGAGCTCCTTCCCGCTTCCGGATTCCCCGCTGATATAAACAGGGGCCTGGCTACGCGCTACCTTCAGTGTTTGTTCCCTCAGTTTCAGAACCGCGTCGGAGTTGCCCTGGATACCGCTGTTGTCGGGTTCCTCCTGCTGGCCGGTGGCATCCAGTTTAAGGGCTTGTTGCACCATGTCCCTCAGTTGCGGCAATTCAACGGGTTTCGATATGAAATCGAAGGCGCCGGCCTTGAGCGCGGATATTGCTGTCTCAATGGAGCCGAAGGCGGTGATAACCGCAACCGGTGTATTGGGGAACCGGTTTTGAATGTGGGCCACCAGGTCGATGCCGTTACCGTCCGGCAGGTGCATATCGGTGAGGCATAGATCAAAGGGGCGTTCGCCCAGGTGGGTAAGGGCCGCGGATATGGTTTCAGCCCGGAAAATATCAATGCCCATGCGGGACAGGGTGATGTCCAACAGTTCCAGGATGTCGGGTTCGTCATCAACAATCAGTGCGGTTTTGTTATCCATGCCTGTTAACCTTGGTTTAGGGACTCCTCAACTGTTTTGGATGCGGGAAGATTATACGAAAACAACAGCCCGGGTGAAATGTCGACAGATGATCCAGTCTGGCATTGTTGGCTTCGCACAGTTCGCGGGAAATATAAAGCCCGAGGCCGGTCCCGCTGTGTTCTGTGGTATAAAAGGGTTCGAACAGGTGTTGCGCGGTTTCCGGCGCGATGCCGGGTCCGTTGTCGATCACATCCAGGTAGGGCAATTCATCCTGTTTGCGAACCCCGGCATTCAACCTGATCAGTGGTCCTCCCTCGCTATCCCGGCTATAGCGCAATCCGTTGTCGCACAGGTTGGTCAACACTTGGGAAAATTGACTGGGGTCGATATAAATCACCAGGTCTTCCGGAGACAGGCTTATGCTGAATCGGCTTTGGTCATCGCCGTTTTGCTGATACTGCTCCACGAACTCCTCCAGCCAGGGTTTTAATGCCATTTTCTCCGGTGCCGCCGGCCGCCTGCGTGAAAGCTCCAAAATATTTTCGATGGTACTGTTCATGCGAAGGGAATTTTCCTGCACGATATCAGCCAGCCGCCGGTCAGCCTCCTTCAGTTCAGGCGATTCGCCCAGCAGTTGGGCTGCGTGGCTGATGGCGCCGAGCGGATTGCGGATTTCATGGGCGATGCTGGCTGTCAGCTGGCCGAGTGAAGCGAGCTTTAACTGCTGCGCCTGCTGCATGGCCTTGCTGTTGTCTTCGAGAAAAATCAGCACGTCGGCCTGCTCGCGCTGCCTTAGGGAGGTGAAGTTGGCCTGCACCTCCGGGTTGTCGGGAAAAGTCTGGAAGGGTTTGCTGCGGCGCTGCGGGTTTTGCTTCCAGTCTTCAAGCCGTTTCAGTAGCGGGGCGGGAAGGTGACCTATTTTAACCGCCGTGGTGTCCGCGCGTTTATTGTCGCCCAACAAACCGACGGCCGCTTCGTTCAGCATCTTTATCCGGCCGTCGCGCGCGCAGACCAGGATGCCGGTGCGCATGCGCTTGATGATCAGCTCGTTGAATTTCTCCAGGTTGACGATATCGGCGGCACGCTGCCGGGCCAGGGTCTCGGTGGAGTATATGCGGCGCGACAGGTTTTTGACGAAAATTGCGGTGGCGAAGTAGACCATCCCCAATACGCCGGCCTGCAGATAGTGTTGCGGGCCACCTGCGCCGAAAATAGTGCGATGAACCTCCGAGAAAATTACCAGGATGCTGGCGACAGCGGCAAAAAGGGTGGCGTAGCTACCCGTTAACAGGATACTGCCGGCGGCGATGGAAAAGACGATGAGGTTGGCCAGTCCGCTACTGACCCCGTCGCTGGAATAGGAGAGCAGGGCCAGTGCGACGATATCGGCGAGAATATTAAAAATGATCTGCTGGTGGTCGAGCTTTTTGGTCCCGCGCAGGAAAAATACCAGGGAGGTATTGAACAGGAAATAGACAACGGCGGTGAACATAAAGAGCGCCGGGCGCTCCAGCCCCATAATTTCCTTGCTGGCTTCGCTGAAGTAGGTAAAAACCAGGGCGAATGATATGACAACGCGGTAGTAGTTGAAGATGCGCAGCAGGCGCAAATCCTGGTTTTCCGTGGTGTTCCCGTTGGTTTGAGAAGCGTTCAAAAGAGCATGAGTTCCCGCTGGCTAATAAAAAATGTCAGATTTCCTAAGTATAGTCGAGCCAGGCGTGATTTGAGCTGGAATTGGAGGTTGCGGGGCGGTTTCAGCGAATAGTTGTCAGGAAACTCTGGTTGGCTTAATTGAGACGCACTGTAAATACATCCCTGTCAGCTCGGATGCCGCGTCCATGCGGCATACGGTCTCAATAAAGCCACCCGGCATTCCCAGGCCTTCGTATCCAAAGGGTGGGGAAGCGGTGATTAATCGTATAAGGTGGGAATAGGCTGTCGCTTGTGCTGCGTTTTCTGATAAATAGCGATGATTCGGGCAGCCACTGCCTCGCTGACTGTTTTTCCCTCCAGGAAATCATCGATATGATCGTAGGTGACGCCCAGGGCCTGTTCGTCGGCCTTTTGCGGAGACAGGCATTCAAGGTCGGCGGTCGGGGTTTTATTGACCAGTTGCGGCGGTGCGCCCATTGTTTCGGCCACTAGCCGGACCTGACGTTTACTCAAACCGAAGAGGGGGGCCAAATCGCAGGCGCCGTCGCCCCACTTGGTGAAAAAGCCCGTGATGTTCTCGGCTGAATGGTCCGTGCCCAGCACCAATCCGCCCAAAATCCCGGCGATTTCATACTGGATAACCATGCGGGACCTGGCCTTGACGTTGCCCTTGGCAAAATCGATGGTTGCCTCGGACGCCGTCAGTAACTGTGAATTGTCCAGGGCGGCGGCAACCGCCTGATGAATACCGTCGGCTCCGGGTTTGACATTCACCGCCAGCTGGGTGCTGGGACGAATAAATTCAATCGACAGTTGTGCGTCCTGCTCATCGGCCTGGACGTCGTAGGGGAGGCGAACGGCAACGAACCTGAATTCGTCATCCTGTTCCCGGTTAAGCTCGTCGACCGCAAGCTGTGCCAGGCGGCCGCAGGTCGCGGAGTCGATACCACCGCTAATCCCCAGCACCAGGTGTCTGCAACCGGACTGTAGCAGTTTGTTTTTGATAAACGCCACCCGGCGGGTAATTTCCGCATCAGGATCAATTTGCGGTAACACCCGCATTTCTTCGATGATGGCTGCCCTGTCCACTACTTACCTGCTCCCCGGCCAAATAGACCGAAGCTGGCCCAGTTAAGCAGTGACCTGCTGGTGCCGAGTTTGGTGCGGCTGATGTCAAAGCTGCCGTCCGGCCGCAGGGCCGGGTAATCGGGGTAGTTCAAACTCAATACTTCAAGCGATTGTTGTGCAAGGTCGTCCATACCCAGCGCCTGGTAAGCCGCCACCATAATGGCCAGGCCATCGGGAACCGAAGGCGCCTGTTGGTAGTTTTCCACCACGTGACGGCCCCTGTTGGCAGCGGCAATATAGGCCTGTCGCTTCAGGTAATAGCGCGCCACGTGAATTTCGTAGGAAGCCAGGTTATTGCGCAGGTAGATAACCCGGTTGCGGGCGTCCTCGGCGTACTGGCTCTTGGGGTACCTGTTGAGCAGCAGGGAAAAGTCGGCGATGGATTCCCGCGCGGCACCGGGGTCGCGTTTGGAGGTGTCGGTCGGTAGAAAACGGTCGAGTATTCCACGGTCCTGGCTGTAGGAGGCCAGGCCTCGCAGGTAGTAGGCATAATCCAGTTTGGGGTGCTGCGGATGCAGGCGGATAAAACGGTCCGCCGCTGCGCGGGCGGCTTCGAAATCGAAGGATTTATAGTGGGCATAAATCAAATCGAGTTGTGCCTGCTCGGCGTAGCGTCCGAAGGGGTAACGGGATTCCAGTTCGCCCAGCAGCTCCACCGCCTCTTTGTAGGAACCTCTGTCGGCCGCTTTTTTGGCGCCGACATAGTAGGCCTGCTCGGTGGATTCTATGACTTCCTTGGTGTCCTTCGAAGAACAGGCAGACACAAGCAAGAGAGAGAATAAGATGGTAAAGTAGCGAACTGCCAGGCGGATGGTCATAGTTATGGTCATTGTCAAAAGGAGTATGCAAACCGGGACCGGCAGGGTTTCCAAAATGGCTCGAAACCGTGCCGGTAAAGTGGCCCGTCGAAAATCGCTTATTAAATCACAGGTTTAGCTTTAAACAAAGGGAGAGAGCTGATCTATTAAGCCGGCATTAAACGATGCCTGGTTAATTCCGTGGTGCAGGGGCGCACCACCATTGGCCTGAGGCCAATGCGAGACCAATAAAATCAAGGGATTTCACAAAATTCCGTCCGATTTTATTGGGTGATATTCAAATAACGCAGGGATGCCTATTTGAATACTGGGTAAAAGGTATGCAGGAAATAAATTTACAACAAACCGTGCCGGGACAATTAAGCGGGGCACGTTTTGACCAGGTGGCGGCCGAGCTGTTCCCGGACTATTCGCGGTCGCGGCTGCAAGCCTGGATCAAATCCGGCGAGTTGACGGTCGATGGCGAGACGCAGCGGCCCCGTACCCGGCTGGTGGGTGGTGAGACCTTGCAGATCAATGCACAGCTGGAGGAGAGTCAACGCTGGCAGGCGGAAGCCATCGCGCTTGATATTGCCTATGAGGACGACAGTATTCTGGTCATTAACAAGCCGGCGGGACTGGTCGTACATCCCGCTGCCGGGCATGCCGACGGCACCCTGCTCAATGCGCTGCTGCACCATGCGCCGCAGATGGCGACCTTACCGCGGGCCGGCATAGTCCATCGGCTGGACAAGGAAACCTCCGGATTGATGGTGGTGGCGAAATCGCTGAAGGCGCACGGCCATTTGGTGGAGCAGCTACAGGCCAGGACCATGGGCCGGGAATATGCGGCCGTTGCGGTTGGGCGGATGACCGGCGGGGGTAAGGTGGATGAGCCGATTGCAAGGCATCCGCGCCAGCGGGTCAAGATGGCTGTTTCCCCCACCGGCAAAGAGGCCGTTACCCATTACAGCATCGTGCAGCATTTTCGTGCCCATGTGCAGTTAAGGCTCAAGCTCGAAACGGGACGCACGCATCAGATTCGGGTCCATATGGCCCATATTCGCCACCCCCTGGTGGGCGATCCTGTGTATGGCGGACGCCTGCGCATTCCCAAGGCGGCGACCCCGGAGTTAACCGAAGTGCTGCGTGTTTTCAGGCGCCAGGCTTTGCACGCAGAAGCGCTGCAACTGGTTCACCCGGACCGGCGGGAGCCCATGCAGTGGCAGGTGCCGGCGCCGGAGGATATGGTACGTTTGATTGCCGCGCTGAAGGCGGATGCCGATGCTCATCCGGAGCCGGAATCCTGGTGAACTGCGAACCCATGTTAAGCGCCGATTCATGAGTGACCGGCCCGGATTTCTGCCAGCGGATTGGCCTGCGCCCGCTAATGTCGGCGCGTTGGTAACCACCCGCAGCGGCGGTGTCAGTGCGGCCCCCTTCGATAGTTTTAACCTGGCGCTGCACGTTGAAGACAATCCAGCCGACGTTGAACTTAACCGTGCAAAGTTGCTGTCCCTGTTGGAAATCAAGGAAGGTGTCCAGTGGCTGCAGCAGGTGCACGGGAATCAGGTTGTTGAGGCAGTCCCGGCTACCCGGTTCTCAACGCCCGGGGCCGATGCGGCGGTCACCTCACAAAAGCGGCTGCCCTGCGCGGTAATGACAGCAGATTGCCTACCGGTCTTTTTCTGCACGCTGGCCGGGGATCGTGTCGGTGTTGCCCACGCCGGCTGGCGGGGATTGGCAAGCGGCGTTTTGGAAAACACTATTGCCGGCATGGGAGGTCACCCGAACCAGTTGCTGGCATGGCTCGGCCCGGCTATCGGTCCACTGGCATTTGAGGTGGGGAGCGAAGTCAGAGATGCTTTCCTGGGTTTTTCGAAACAGGCTGCTGCTGCCTTCAGGGAAAATACGCAGCGCCCCGGGCACTGGTTCGCCGACCTGTATCGGCTCGCCCGGCTTCGCCTGCAGGCCTGCGGTGTTGAACATATTTATGGTGGTGGAATGTGCACCTACGAAGACCGGGAGCGTTTTTATTCGTACCGGCGAGATCGCGTCACAGGCCGTATGGCGAGCGTTATCTGGCTTCGTTAGCGCTGATTTTGGTGCTCTCACTTCTTGACCTGGATCAACGGCCGTTGACTTGAATCGTTCTGTAGTCGCCCTTATTACTTTAATCAATTAGAAGGTTATTGTGTGCCCGCGGGCACTTGTAAAGAATGAGGTGATTTGTGCGAATAGATAAATTTACTACCCAATTGCAGGCAGCGCTATCCGACGCCCAGTCGTTGGCGGTGGGCCGGGATCACAACTTTATTGAGCCGCTACATCTGCTGCAGGCCATGCTGGAGCAGCAGGGTGGATCGGTGCAGCAGTTATTGACGCAGTCCGGTTGCGATATCAACGGGCTTGCCGGCGCCCTGGATCGCTCGCTGAATGAGCTGGCCAGCATACAAAACCACCAGGGCGATGTGGGTATGTCCAATGAGCTGGTGCGGGTGCTCAATGTGGCGGATAAGTTGGCGCAGCAGCGCCAGGATCAGTACATTTCCAGTGAACTGGTGCTGTCGGCGATGCTGCAGGTCAAGGGAACCGTTAATCGGTTGCTGACGGACAACGGCGCCGATGCTAAGCGAGTTGAGCAGGCCATTGAACGGGTCAGGGGGGGCGAGCAGGTTAACGACCCCAATGCCGAAGGCAACCGCCAGGCACTGGAGCGCTATACCATTGATCTGACTGCGCGCGCTGAGAAGGGCGAGCTGGACCCTGTTATCGGGCGTGATGAGGAGATTCGTCGTACCGTGCAGGTGCTGCAGCGTCGGACCAAGAACAACCCGGTGTTGATCGGCGAGCCGGGCGTGGGTAAAACGGCCATTGTCGAAGGACTCGCGCAGCGAATTATCCACGGTGAGGTGCCCGAGGGCCTGAAGGACAAACGGGTGCTGGCATTGGATATGGGAAGCCTGATTGCCGGCGCCAAGTTTCGCGGTGAGTTTGAGGAACGACTCAAGGCTGTGCTGAATGAACTCGGCAAGCAGGAAGGCCGCATTATTTTGTTTATTGACGAGTTGCATACCATGGTGGGTGCCGGCAAGGCGGAGGGCGCTATGGATGCGGGTAATATGTTGAAGCCGGCGCTGGCTCGGGGAGAGTTGCACTGTGTCGGTGCGACGACCCTGGATGAATACCGGCAATATGTGGAAAAGGATGCGGCCCTGGAACGGCGTTTTCAGAAGGTATTGGTGGGCGAGCCCACGGAGGAGGATACCGTTGCGATTTTGCGTGGTTTGAAGGAAAGATACGAGGTTCACCACGGCGTTGAGATTACCGATTCAGCGATTATCGCTGCCTCCAAACTGTCCAACCGTTACATCAGCGACCGGCAGTTGCCGGATAAGGCGATAGACCTGATCGACGAGGCCGCCAGCCGTATTCGCATGGAAATGGATTCCATGCCGGAGAGTATGGACCGGCTGGACCGGCGCCTGATTCAGTTGAAAATCGAAGGCGAGGCGCTGAAGAAGGAAGATGACCCGGCTGCGCAAAAGCGGTTGGCGGACCTCAATGAGGAAATCGACAAACTCGAACGCGAATATTCCGACCTGGAGGAAGTGCTTAAATCGGAAAAAGCCAGCATGCTGGGTGCAGCGCAGATCAAGAGCGATCTGGAGCAGGCGAAGATCGATCTGGACGCCGCGCATCGGGCAGGCGATCTGGCGCGTATGTCGGAGATTCAATACGGCCTGATTCCCGAACTCGAAAAGAAGCTTGAGGTAGCGTCGACAGCGGACCCCAATGTTGAGATGACACTGCTGAGAAACCGGGTAACCGAGGAAGAAATTGCCGAGGTTGTGTCCAAGTGGACCGGTATTCCGGTCGCTAAAATGCTCGAAGGTGAGCGGGATAAATTGCTGCGTATGGAAGAGGCCCTGCAGGCCCGTGTGGTCGGGCAAAACGAAGCGCTGGTTGCGGTATCGAATGCGGTGCGCCGGTCGCGTGCCGGTTTGTCAGACCCAAGTCGCCCCAACGGTTCGTTCCTGTTTCTGGGGCCGACCGGCGTGGGTAAAACCGAGTTGTGTAAGTCGCTTGCGGAGTTTCTGTTTGATACGGAAGAGGCAATGGTGCGTATCGACATGTCTGAGTTTATGGAGAAGCACTCGGTTGCACGGCTCATCGGTGCGCCGCCGGGCTATGTGGGTTATGAGGAGGGCGGCTATCTGACTGAAGCGGTGCGGCGTAAGCCCTATTCAGTGTTGCTGCTGGACGAAGTGGAGAAGGCGCACCCCGACGTGTTCAATATTCTGCTGCAGGTCCTTGAGGACGGACGGTTGACCGATGGTCAGGGACGTACCGTGGATTTCCGTAACACAGTGGTGGTGATGACCTCCAACTTAGGCTCCGATCTGATCCAGACCCTGGCCGGCGAGGAGAATTACGAGGCGATGCGCAGTGGGGTAATGGATGTGGTGGCGCAACATTTTCGGCCGGAGTTCATTAACCGGGTGGATGAGACGGTGGTGTTCCATCCGCTGGGTAAGGAACATATCCAGGGTATCGCAACGATTCAACTGCAACACCTGCGTAACCGCCTGGCGGAAAAGGAGATGCAACTGGAAATCAGCGATGCGGCAATGGGCAGTCTGGTGGAAGCCGGTTTCGACCCGGTTTATGGCGCCAGACCGTTAAAGCGGGCGATTCAGCAGAAAATTGAAAACCCGCTGGCGCAATCGATCCTGGCGGCGAGTTTTGGTCCGGGGGATACTATCCACGCCGAGCTGGATGGCGGTAAGATCGTTTTTGGTTGATTGTTTGGGGTTATTGATGGGGGTCGGAGTCGGTTCGAACCCGACCCCTTCCGGTCATTTCCCGTCTCAGGCTTCGCAATTGCTGTCAATCACTTCCTGCGCGCGGTCGATTTGTGATTGTCTTTCTTCTTCAGTCAGGTACCTGAATTCGCCGTCTTCGCCCAGAATACGGACCCTGGCGTTGCTCTCAATGGTTTTCAGGTTGGTCTTGGCATTTTTACAGTTTTCCGCTCGAATTCTGGCCTGCTCATCGCGGATTTTTTGCTGGGCGGCGTAATCCAGTCCTTCAATCTCCGATTGCTTACGGGCTTCGGCTTCTTCAGCCAGCTGCTTTTCCCGTTTTTCCAGCGCTTCTTTGGCGCTGGGCGGTGCTAAACCGCTGGACTTGATAACGGTATACTCCCGGTCCTTCGGTGCTTGGTCGGTGTACTGGACAATCCCCTGATCATCCGTCCATTTATAAACCACGCCCGCCTGGGCAAGGCCTACGCCCAGCAAGGCAATAACCATAAGCATGATTTTCGGTAGTCTGACCATTGTCGTCTCCATCAGGTATTCGCAGTTGGCTGAATGTCAGCAGTCCGGTATTACCGCCGCACAGCCCGGGTCTGGCCTTCAGTATAGCCCGAAATAACGGATTTTATAAAAGATAAGGGGAAATTTCATCCGGCATTTGCCGTTAACCCGCATTCCACACAAGACGGAACAAATCGCTGGAGGAGCAGGTAGTATTTGAGTTGGCCAGCCCCGTATTCTGCTGGGACACGAGTTGATTTTTCCTATTTGGTTTTTGGAATCATCTGGCTTTGCACCTGACCGGGCTGGCGCACCAGCGATCGGCCTTGAACCATAGCTATGGCTATGCTCCTGCGGCCGATAGTCCAACCTGCTGTGCCAGTTGGTCCCAAAAAATCCAAATCTTGGTGAGAAATGCGGGTTAAGGTTGACAAGTGATTCTAAAGTGTCAAAATTGCGGGTTCTCTAAACCTCAGAGCCCTGTCTTGCCTGGTTTGGTTGTACATCGCGGCACCCTGCCTGCATTGTGCAAGAACATCCGAGTCTATAGTGCTATAGCTGACTGATGCGCCCGTTTTTCGACGGGCTTATTTTTTGGGGTTGAGGCGTCTGTTTGGTGCGCCTGTTATTGGGTCTTGGGCCGGACAAACGGGCCGGGTTCAGGGTGAACAAAAAATGGTGCAGGAAAATGGCTGGAAAATTAAATTGAGGACGTTTTAGGTGGAATTACTATCCGGTGGTGAAATGCTGATGCGGGCCTTCCAGGACGAGGGCGTTGAGTACGTTTTCGGCTATCCTGGCGGCAGCGTATTACATATTTACGACGCCCTGTTTAAACAACAGGAAATTAAGCACATTCTGGTGCGCCATGAACAGGCGGCTACCCACGCCGCCGATGGCTATGCGCGTGCCACCGGCAGAACCGGTGTGGTGCTGGTGACATCAGGCCCCGGCGCAACTAATGCCATTACCGGTATTGCAACTGCCCACAGAAAATATTGATTAATCTTAACATCTCTGTAGGGCATGCTTATTACCTACGAGCATATTTTAGGGCATGATTTATCAATAAACGTAATTTTTGTGTAAGCCCTTCTGGAAAAATCGGTGAACCCTTTTAAGTTTGGTGTGACATTTGTCGATACATCTCTGTATTTTAGAATCATTTCAAAATCATTTTGAGGGCCCTAACATGAAGGACCAAGACATGAACAGATCTAAGTGTGCAGATTTGATATCTTGGAAAAGATCTTTGGCGCAAGGTATTCAACAAGTTTGAGAAATGCTCTGACACATTTCAAAACTCTAGGGCAGACGACAATGAACTAGGGGATGCTATTTTACCTTGAAGTCCACTTCTAGAGGATGCTAAGCATACCAAGCATCCGCCTGGCTAAGGTACTGATCACGAGTACTCCGCCACCACCGCTTCACAGTACGTTTTGCTTTGGTGTATGACTGAATTAGGCATAGGCAGATCACTAAATTTTATGTAGAAGTGGTTTACCACTGTAGAACATTTTATGTGCATTTTGTAGCAGCAAAGGATAGCAATAGTCGCCATTCTGATTTTTACCTCGTCGCCAGGGTATTAAGAGCAATAAGTAGTTTCTTATTTCTTATAATCGCTTATCCTGTCTGTTCTTGCCAGGGTGCAGAAAAAAGACTTTTTCAAACAAGAATGTTTACAACTAAACTTGCAATGAGACCATGGCAATTTGCATAAACGTAATTTGTTGTTTTTCCTACCCAACAAGTGATTGTTGCTACCGCCGCTTCCTCTAATAAGTTAGTTTGGCCACTGAAAGTTCAGAGGAATTATTGTACTGCTTCAGATGGCATTCTGGTTTTGTTTCTTATTTCTCGCCGATCTTTGCCAGAGGATGAATCAACTGTGAGTTTTTTCAATAGAAGATGCTTAATTGTTACCCTTGAGACAAAGGTATCCTTACTGCCTTCAATTTCTTCTCCTTTTTTGCACTACTAAGCATCTGCTTTTGCCATTGTAAAATGATGTCATCTGTACTTCTCTTTTTTTTGATGATCAAAAGTTACTATATTTCTTTAATTATTTGATAATTGGCTTTGGATACACAGCATAATCTTACGTTCTACAGACTGCTCCCAGCAGAATTGTGCAGTTTGCCGATTCTTTCTTTCTGGGTTGTAACTGCTATTGACTCCCCAAGTCTACTGTATGTGAGCATGAACTCCTCCCAACTCACAGTCGTGAAACCGTCATATTTTCTGAACTCTACTTCTTTCCATCATAAATCTATTTACAACTTACATCAATTAGAACAAAAATATTTTGTGATAGCCTATTAAGTATGTGAGAGCATGAGATTCTTCTTTGACAAGAATAAGATGAAGCAGATATCCACTTCTTTACGACAGAGTTATTCCTGTTCTACACTGAAATGTAAAAACAGCACTCACTGGGGTATGTACGTCATGATTTGGCAATTGATAAAACATTGTTGTTTTCGTTAGTCATGTTAGCGTCTTGTTCGTTTGGATTATGAATTCAAGATTGATATTCTTATCACAGAATAGCCCATAAAATACACTCGGTAATTACACAAACTATCTGTATCCAACATCCGAGGGTACTAATGGTAAGAGTGCAGAGCCACGTGTCGCTGGTTGTACTCTTCGTTTTCAAGAAGCAGGGAGATCTTGCTAGGAAAGAGCCTTACTCAAGACGTAGGCCTCCGTCGTTGACACGAGTCTTTTTCCATTCATCATGAAGGTTTCAAGAGAGACTGACGTCTCTTCCCTCTCCATCGACGATGTCATTGTATTTGATTTACCGCTAAAGGTGAAGTACAGATAATGCGCACTCTCTTGGCTTTACGCGAAATTGTTTGTCTCGACAAGGTGCCACAAAATACCTCATTATTGCTAGGAGGTCTAGGTCTCAAGCTGATCGAAAATGAAACCATTTACTGATATCTATCTTTCATTATCTTCGAGGCCATGTTTCTGATTTATTGTACCGTATAAACAAAAACAACGATTGCACAGAATTGCGGCAATGCTGACAGTAAACATGAAAAGAGTAGCAGCGATTTCCCTCGGCCACATCAGAGTAAATGAATTCAATGCAATGAAGCAATTACCTACATGTCGATCATTTTTATGAAAATGGAAACAGTTAAATTACAAAATTACAATGAAAACAGTCCTTGGATTTCAAATATGGCACAAATCTGATGTGACCATCGCTTTAGCGCCTCTACACCTGGACACATTCTTCGATGTTACTATGATCTGGCAGCTGCGTCTAATAATTCTGATATCTTTCAGAAAGATATTGCGTCTCCCTTATTCCTCCAAGACTACAATTTTAATAGGTTACTGCCCCTTGGTTCTAAGAGGAGCTAAGCAGCTGAGTCAAATAAATTATGATGAACAAGGTCCTTCTTAAATGACCAAAAGTTTCAAAACGAATGGCAGAGAGCAAAACGAGTGCAAGTTTGCTTTTCTTAGTCCGATGCTCTCTTTTTCAGACTAAATTTGGCTCACAAGCAGCACTTACCATAACAGCTTTTTCTTTGTCCATGGATAGTTACCCGTCCGGTGACATATAACCTTTAAAATTGCTGGCTTGAGAGTATCTTGTGGAAGGTCGAATAGGAAGGACCATAATACTTCGAAGAAACGCCTTACATGTTCATACAATATCTAAACATTATTCAGCAGCGATTCGAAAAGATAAATAAATTAACCAGATTTTTTTTCCAAACTTCAATTTCAAGGTTTTATCAAGTCAAATCAAACCTTTGAAAAATTCGTTGATGGGTAGTATAAGAACAGATTTACTGCATTGCACCTACATTTTCGAGGCTGAAGCTACTGATATTGTCGCTGCCCGGTTGAGAAGAGACACAACAATATTTGTGCAAGTCCGACCACGTTATATTACCGAGAACAAAAAGCAGTATACCCTTAAAGATTTTTACCAGCAACCAGATAACGTGACCGAATGATAGGATTTGCCAGTGTGACCAACCCTGTACTACCCCAAAGGTATCACATTTCGCAAATCATGTAAAAATTCCACACTGATCCTACCAAACTATAAACATATTAAACAAGCACAGCCTGCTGTGACATTAAAACACCATACCAAAGGTTAGACATACAACGTACGCCTATGACTGTAGAGTTTTACCAGCGTCAAAGTCACTGGTGGTTTAAGGGGTATGGGGGTCTTTTAATTGTTACTAGGGGTTCCATCACGAATAGTTATATTAAAGTAGTATGCAGTAATCACTTCTTATGGATTCAACAAGGAAAATGACTTTGAAATATAAAAATTATGAAGAGATTGAATCTTCTTTGACCGCAAAAGGTATTCCTTGACATCTTATTGCCAAGAAGAAAAGACAAAGCTGTAAGGGTTTCTTTAAAAAGTCGTTATGGCTTTGTTGAGGACGTGGAACCGCGGATGCCATCTTCACTGCCTGAGAAAAGGAAACTGTTTGAAACCATGTTGAGAAAATTCATTGATTGGCACTGAGCTTGTTTAAAAATGTTACAGACGAGATGTTAAACAGAATTGGAGTAAATCCAAAAACCATCAAGATTGTACAGTATATGTATATGTAATAACACCCAATATGTTATGATATTTATTGTAACCCAGCAGAATTGTGGAAAGTAGACATTAGAATGCGGCAAGGGTGCATTCTATTGCCTGTATTCTTCAACACTTGTCTTCAGTTTTTGATGGACGCGATTATCTATTTACGAGAATTGAACCTGAATGAAAATATATCTTTCGACATTCAGGCGATACATTAATGTCATTCATTATTGAAAAATGGAAAGACATTAGAAAGAAATGGACTGAAATATATGCAAAGTTATAAAAAATACATGCAAAGTTAAAAAAAGTCAAAAATTTTGTTTTGTTCCAAATAGCACTGATGGCGTAATAAGAATTACTTTAGGTACTACAGCTTTCTGTAGCTTGAGATATACTGCTGGTAATAGAGAAGTCGTCCCAAATAAGATTAAATTGCGACGGTTATGATGCATTTATAATATCCGTTTTGGCTTGTTTATCTACACCTTGGACACTGAAAACCGAGGACACTATCAAAGTGATTGGTTGTGAAAATGACTGTCTTACACCTATGTTGAAAGAAGTCGCATTGACCTCTGGGAGATGTCTGATAATCATAAACAAATAGGCACGTAGCACATGATTACTAAAGAGAAAGTGGTTTGGTCATGTAATTTGCAAACGTATTTCAAGCTACCTATACCAAATGCATAGTAAAAAGTCAAGAAATGAGTTAAACTACATACTTCCAAACTGACGAATAGATAACATCTGCAGAAAAACTGGGGTACACTCGAACTAAAGCGCTAAAGTCTAGGTCATAGGTGCGCAAGGAGTGCATAAGGATCCTTGATAGATTGTACAATTACGTTAATGTCAAGAGCAAATCCTTTTCTAAAAATCCACGTGAAAAGCAAAGCCTTTGCTGAGAAGACAGTACTGAATATGGAATCATGAGCACTGTGTTCCCTTTTTGAAATCAGGCTATTTTCATACTTTACAGATTTAAAGAGGATAAGAAATTGACATGGTGAACGAAATGCCGATCATGGTAATCCCCCAAAGACACCTTATAAGCAGTGGCACCGATTTTGAAACTACCCAGAAAAACAGTAAAACCACCAAACAAGATAAGTGATAAATTGAGGACAACTTGTGCCTAAAAGAGAATTTCATAAATCAAAATCTCTTTTACTTTTCTTTCACTGGCCATGCATTCCACTCAACTTTAGAGTTGGCTTTGGAAACAGCAGACAACAATTTGACGTCTGTAAAGTAATTAGGCACCGGAGGCTCTAGAAGTCAAATGGATAGATTGCGCTTGTAACCAAAAATACAGTTATGTCACTCACTGTCATGCTGTAATACCTGAAAAAGCTGTGAGGTTATGGGTGATGGTGGTATTCCGATCCATTTTCACTATGTCGTCGTTAAGAAAGTTGTTCATCTGATACATTGCTAACCTTTGATGTGTTAACTTCGAAAGAGAAACTGTCAGGGTTTTTCTCGCGAAATGCTTTGCCGGATGGTATTGCGTAGGCGAATAGGAAACATTAAATCGCTGCATGGACCTAAATCGTACGGCTGTTGTGCTCAACGACGCAAACAAAACTCAACAGCGGTCAGTTTTTACTTATTATTCTGGCGTGAATGCAGTCGTGAGTGAGCATAGTACGCTTATCCCCTTCTTACATTTCATGGAGACGTAAATAGCTACTGTACTCCAACTACCGTCTTGGAAAGAGAGAAGAAACAACTGCCACTTCTGAAAATTTAGACGGAGACACCTGAATAAAATTATAAGCTTGTACGTGAACTAAGTTTGATCGTCACTGTTACTGTCTGGCGGCGACAAGAATATTGATCGAACTTTCGAACGTTATTAGAACACTACTGATCACGCACACACTGGCTGCTGTTAACAATATGGTACGTGATTAACCATAGGCAACTTACCGCAATAAAAGCTACAGGTCTAGTTACAGCATGCCTGATGCGGAAAACGCTCGTTTCCAATTAGAGGGGCATTGGTAACTATTATCTCTATAATTGTTTCACAGATTACTGTATTAAAGAGGTTCTGTCCTTGATATAAGAATTCTCTGTCTGTCTACCATGGACATAGCCCATCATGCTGTACATCAATTCCCTACCCTTTCTGGTTTCTGTGGTAAGGCCACCTGTTACTCATCTATTTCATACCCAGATCCTCAAGTACAACTTCCAAATAATACCGTCTTTGGACTGGCCCTCGTTTTTCATCCACCTTACCAGTCAATGCTAGCGGTTCAAATGAAACGGTTAGAATATTGATTTCTTGCCTTTGTATTATCATCGTCAATTCTGAACGTTCAAGGAGTTTATGTCACTACCCTTACATTTTCATGGATCAATTATACTATTTAATACGACCAGGGCAAAAACAATCCAATCAAGGTGTTTATGTGTGTGATTGCAAACTATGAAACATAAATTAAGTTTTAGTAACGAAAAACTTTTCAATAATACGATAGACAACATTCTGTGTATTGGAAATAGATCAACACACCTCTTTACCTTAGAAGGGAACAGAAGAGAACAGAGGAGAACAGAAGAGAACAAAAGAGAACAGAAGAGAACAGAAGAGAACAGAAGAGAACAGAAGAGAACAGAAGGGAACAGAAGAGAACTTCCTTTCCAGTGTCTTTTTCTGAGGTACCTTTCCCTCACTGCGTGCCCCTACAAAGAGGTCTCAATCTTGGTCTGTGGCTACTTTCCCAAATATTGAAAATACCTTTCAATTAGAGGGATCATCTAAGCAGAATTGTTGCACCTTTACGAATATTAGAGAGTGTGTATTAAAAGTGAGATGACATTTCCTATTCTTATGTATCCAAAAATCGTGGGTTCTAAATACAGTGTCCAAGCAATGCAAATACTATTATTTGGCTGCAGTCATCTCATAGCACTACTAAAATGAGAATCCATCCATACATGGATTTTATAGGATTCACTAATGAGATGTGCATCTCTTTCATTAGCCGGCCAGCTTAATACTTCCAAGAAAATTTATTTGAAACCCCACGATTGTGACGGAAATCGCGTGCGTTTTTGTGGTAAGTGGTTTACCCCTCGTTTACTGACATCATTGCCACACCTCTACTCATCTAGGAAGTTGTTGAGGCCCAATAACACGGGTCTTGTCACTCGCGGAGGCGATATGACAGCTGGTGTTAAGACTGCTGAGAAAAACTGTCCATCGAACCCAAGATACCTGATTAAGGCTATGAATACTTTTTGAGATGGAGCAGGAATTCCACAATGTTTGGTCGACCCCCTGCTCTGTTTACTGAGAAAAATGACCGACTTTTCACCAGTTGCTGAAGAGATCGCCGGAATTTCAAGCCTGGTGTCACTTCTCATATCCCTGTCATCACAGCAAGAAGAAGCAGATCCATAAATGATAATGTTACCATGCCAATGATGATGTCACCCTTATAAAAGGACACTGGGAAATTTCATTCCAGGAGGTTGAGGGCTAAGACTGGAGCAGCTTGTAGCGAGTTCAATATGTTGGTTGTTAGAGGTCCGTAAATAGTTGGTTTACTAGTGTTAAAGTACACAGTTCTCTAAAATTTCTAGTTTCAAAGCAGAAACCTAAATTGATGAAAATGCTTCCTGAAGGTATGCCTGTAGCGTCTGCTTGTTGGTGTGAAACATTCAAACGGATGTTGAGAAGCAATGACGATTAGTACAGAGATTTTCGTAAAACAATGGGGTATGTAGTGAAACCGTAACAAATATCTGACTTGTGGCCTCTTGTGAAAGTCCTTTTATCCACTCATTCTCATCGATAGAGTGATGGCAAAGCCTGCTCCGTTTAAGAAAATACTCAATTGAGTTAATTGCTGAACTTGCATTAAACATGAAAGTGATATGAACCTATCAAAAAATTATTAAACAAGGCCGTAACAAAGAAGGGGCGCCATCTCGGACATGGAAGTGGTCATAGGTAGTACTAGTAGGCTGTGATAGATGATTTATGACTTAAATATGTTATCTTCTATGTGAACTATGTGATTATTAGAAGAAATTGCATAGGTTTAAAACGAACAAAGCCTATCTAATGAGTTCTTAAGAGACAAAAATTATTGAGAAAAGTGTGGCTGTGCCTCCTTGCTCAAATTTCAGCGGCCCTAAAAGTGGAGAAGTGTGAATATGTGTTGCAATCGTATGTCTATAGTAGGCTACTACACCTTGTGCACCACATAGCACATACCTACAGTTATCTCCGTCCGACTGCTCATTTCCCTCACTCAGCACTTTGAAGCTTTTACTGGTTGATCTGAATAATGAAGTACCTGCTTATTGAATGTGGTGGTGTCTAAACTCTCCCTCGACCACAGCTCTGGGGTTATATTTAATTAGAATGCAGAAAACATTTTTAAAAGAGATGGGGTTGCTTATAACGTCTAAAGGTATTTTTTGAGGGCCGTAGTACCCATAAGGGCTGGTAAGGGGTTACTCCACTGTTTAAAGAAATAAGACTGAAAAGTCTAAATTAATAAGTACTAGAATCTATAGACATCCAACCTCCAGGCCTCACAATATGCTTGTAACGTGATGCTTCCCGTTAAACGGCGGTTTCTATCAACCCAACGTGGGGCATATAATGGCATAACAGTGAAATTACTTCCTTTGTCGTCCCCCTACCCACCCCTACCCCGAGGTTGAAAAGGGTAAAAAGAGTATCTTTCATCTTATGTTTGCACGTTATGAGACACACACACACACAAACACACAAGGTTTCCTAGAAGAGATGGTAGTTGGGGTTGTCTTCTCTCTGTTTGGATTGTCAGTGGACACTATATAGGGGTGGAGCCCGACATATATACTTGGGTGGTCTGCAAGGGACCTACAAGAAATTCATGCAGTTGCGCACATTCAAAAGTTAAAATTTAGATCGATTTTCTTAAAGTCATACATCTGTTAGAGTGAAGGGGAGATTGCTACGGTGGTAAGGAACACCCTTAGATATGTGTATTTCCGCCATGTATGTCACCAACTACGCCTCAGACCTCTTTAAAAACATGAGTGCCCTTGGGCGTCATAATTTGTGTTCGGTTACTGACGAGCTACAATCTCTATCAAGGTAAATGCCTTTATACCACAGCTGACGAAATTCATATTTAAGCAGTGACAACTTATATCCACAGGTTTTTAAAAGTTAGTTGCCTTCTAGAAGCAATCCACCAGATCAGTTTTCATCGTAGAAAATACTCGTCAGATTAGGACCTCGATTGTTATAAATTTTGCCATTCTTTCCCCAAGCCACTGTACAAAATAAGTACGTGAGTAGATGCAACAAAGCTGTTTTGTGGTCAGCCAGTAGGCATTGAGTCTGGAGTCCCTGGGGCCTTGTAAAAAGTAACTGTGTGGTTAAAGCGATAGGAGAATGCTTTGATTCTTGGAAAATGAAAAGCACTCTGGCTGAAAGCACCGTTCTTTGTTCTGTAGTCTCAGAGTATGAAAAGTTACGAAGATTCACAGCAACCTTCACCAATTTTTACATTTCCACGTTTGAGAACAATTAACCACGTCGGAACCAGTGGGCTGTCGAATAAAAAAATGTTCCTATCGGAATATGAGCATCCATATATGCTAATTTCATCTTAGCCAAATTCTTTACCTAGAGACACACAAATTCCCCATAGCATCGAATTTTAAATAGAAATGTCTTTAAAGCGAGACGCGAAGAGAGATGCAGGCTATTAATCAACAAAGACAGTCTGATGCAAGTTCGCTGTTTAAATAGGAGATTAACAAGGAGGGCCTGTAAAAACATTAATTCGAACAGCGTAACCTTAAATTTTTAGCACGAACAGCAGTGATTTCAAATACTAAAGTGTGTCATCTCTGACAGGCCGCCCGCCTGTTTGCTTGCACATGTACTGACGTGATCCATTTAATGTCAGCGACCAAGTCAAGGTACAAAAAAAATTTGAACCCTGATTTCTTTGATGAGAGAGGGAGAGAATAAAACCACAAGCAGGTATAAGCGTATACCCAAGTTCATTAAACTGAGTATTGCGGGAAGCATTCGCTGTGTGTGTTAAAATACACTCCTCTCCCAAGTTTGGTCAAGTTTCATACCATTTTATTTTAAGTGTTTCACTGAAGTATTTTGACTTACATTCCTTTGAACCCCCTTTCGATAAAAACATTTCTTGCTACGAAGACTTCGACTATGTTTATGGGCAGTTGGTGGTAGTGCAGCGCCTGTTCATTTCTTAATTGAGGTACTTCTGGTATATTTACCAAGGCATCGGTCGAGTATGCAAGTAAGTAAAGAGGAAGGTGAAACGCCTTGAGTCACCCAAAGAAACGGGAAGTCTTACTCAGCGAAAAAGGGGTGATGTGTAATTAATGACAACATCGTCAATCACAGATACGGATGTCAATCATCGCCAGATTTAGCAGATCGTCTTCAAAATGGTTTAAGAGCCACTTAAAGAAGATCTCCCTTGTGTGAGGGCGTGAGGATGTACAGACGGCATTTCCATCATTCCACCTTAATGACTTGGCGGACATGTTAAACATGCATTTTTTATCAAAGCATTGAAAGCCCCTTATTTTCTAAGGTTATTCGCTATTTTTCTCCTTCCCTTCTCCGTCTTTAATTCACGAACTGTGATCTTTGAAAGGGACGAAGAGTGCGGTTTTCAATTTGTGTTCAATGACTCGGTGGGAGGGTAAAAATAATAGCCGTTCGTATGAAATGTCTGTGATAAGGCCATTGTTCACCTCTGTATTCTGATGGTAGGATTTCTGTGGGTAGGGTTGATGAACAAGTTGAATGGTTTTATGTAAATAAGTTTGCGGAGACTCCAAACTCAGGAAGCATTATTGGCTTATTCTCAGATCACAGAAAAGGTGATTGACACTTACATTGATTATTGACAATATAAGCGATACATTCAAATGGTTTGAGCCAATGACAGCGCGAAATAGACGTCTCTATGGCAACCTGTGACGTTCATATTATTGTGAATTCAAGGATTCCCTTTTTCAATCAACTGTGAAGCGGCATGTTTCATACGACGAATCGCTCATCCAACCAAGTCCAAGCGAAAAGGGGTCGTGTGAGACAAGATTGTGACTGTGGACGTGGAGATGATATTTAGTTGAGTGCTTTCAATTAATTTTAACTTTTAGCTATGGACGGCATGGAGGTTATTATCGATGATGAGCCAATTCCTGAGCGGGAGGACAGACCACGCTCACACACTTGGCCTTTACCACAACCTCCAGTCGAAGTTAGTCTGGCTGACCATGACAAAGTTGAAACGATCGAGGAGACTTCCGAGAATAATGCTGAATCCGAGTCAGTCGAAAATCAAAGAACTGAAACTTCGAGTTCGAGTACAAGAAAGAACTCTCGTAAAAATGCATGGGGTAACTTATCATACGCGGATCTTATTACTCAGGCTATCGAAAGTTCACCTGACAAGAGACTGACGTTGTCACAAATTTACGAGTGGATGGTGAAGAACATTCCATATTTCAAAGATAAAGGAGATTCAACTTCTTCTGCCGGTTGGAAGGTAAGTAAAGACATTCCTTGTTTTGCTAAGTACATACGCTCATTACGTTGTTACTGACCTGTGTAAACATATATTCGAGTTTGTTTTCTGAGCGATTTTCGAGACAGCATTATTTACACTTGACATATTGCTATAATTTGAGCATTGGCTTTCTGTTTGTAGAACTCGATTCGACACAACCTTTCGCTGCATAACCGCTTCATGCGTATCCAGAACGATCAAAATGGGAAAAGTTCTTATTGGGTGATCAACCCTGATGCCAAACCAGGTAAAGCGATACGAAGAAGATCAGGATCAGTAGATGGAGCTCCGAAATCCGAGAAGAAACGACGATCGAAGAAACTGCAGTCCTGTGAGGACATCAGCAGTCTTTCACCAGCCAGCTCTCTTATCTTTCAACGCAAAAACCATTCAGGTGAATCGCCTAAACCTACGAACACAACTTCACCAAGTTCAAGCACTGATTCGCTTTCGAATTTGCAGGAGTTAGACGATTTAAGTGGGAATTTCATGTTTGCTGGGGATAATTTTTCTCGCCCGCGATCAACCTCGAATGTGTCAACCCAGAGTAGTATAGGAGGACGACTAACGCCTATCCCTGGCGAGGAACCAGAGGATGAAATTAGTAGCCTTGCCTCGCCATATTTAAATTCTCTGGATAGTGGTGAACATGGACGACCTCGAGTGTCGTCAGCTGCTGAGGAAACAGCGACCTTAGTTGAGTCGATGAACTTAGGACGATCAACTGCTGGAGACACGATTAATTTGGACGAGAGCTTGAAATTCGATTCAAGGATAACAGACATAAGTCATAGTACCTTTAACGCGGATAGCTTAACTCGAGTTCATTCTGATTCTTTTTCAAGTGTCCAAAGTGGCGACTCTGGATATGAAAGCCCCGCTTATTTCAGCTCTCCAGTGCAAGGTGTCCCTTCAGTACAGCCAACTCGACAGACACCTTACCTTGTGCCAGGCAGCGTGCCAGTGAAACCACCACCTCCTTATCCTAATCAGGCACAGTTCGTCAACAGCCTGAGACAACCAGCACAACAGATCATGCCTCGAAATGCAGGATTAGGCAGCATGACAAATGGTATTCCAATGCAGAAAGCGTTAGGAGGAGGGCCCGTGGGGTACTTTTCACAGATGCCCTCGCAACATTGTGCCAATTCACAAGGTTACATGGGACAACCCGTATCCCAGCCAACTCAACGCTTGCAACATTTACCGTACAATAATAACAATAATACCACTGCTTATACTAGTGCTTCGACCAGTAATAGTTACAATTTACACACCTTGGGTAACGGAAATGGCAGACAAGGAATGTCAACATTTTCTGATCCATACATGCAATCGGGAGTAGTTCAAGGGTCAATGAAGGATGGTAGAACTTTATATGCAACTATGCAGAAGAAAGCTACACTTGGCCATCCCCCAGGTATGCCGATGCCAAACGAAGTGCAAGTACCAAGTGATCTGTCTCATGTTGAACTAGACAGTTTCCAGGATCAGTTCCAATTAGCATGTGATCTTGAAAGTATTCTTCGTAACGATATGGGGGAAGCCCACATGGATATGGGTTTTGAGCAACAAATGAACTCGGTTAACCCGTATCTGACGAATTCGGTTGCATCTGTGAACAATAATTATAAGTTAAACGTCAATGGGCAGAGTTGGGTACACTAAAGAAGCGTTTTTCTGTTTCAGCCGCTAGCTGGCTGATAGAAACAGGTATTGATTCTTTACGAATGCTTCGAGTTCGTAATTGTGGTGTACATACGCTCTTGCCCTTCTTAGGATAGGGTAACAGTGTACCACGAGAGTATCCAGTTTCGTAGAGGGGGGT
This sequence comes from Alatinidae sp. Z8VKAUB7J3, assembly GCA_010016025.2. Lineage (NCBI taxonomy): Eukaryota > Metazoa > Cnidaria > Cubozoa > Carybdeida > Alatinidae > Alatinidae sp. Z8VKAUB7J3. The sequence continues at coordinate 6,226,992 of JAAAKM020000498.1, forward strand.
GTCTTTTAGAGTCAAGGGGAATGGGATTTCTAACAGCGAAAATAATATTTTGATGCTAGCTTGATCGTAAATACAATATTACAGTTACCTACCTTATTTATGGTCGTACCTTTAACACTATACTGACTTTCATGGTGAGCGAACTTTTAACTCTTGACATGTTTTCGATTAAGTGTTAGGGAAGAACGGAACAGTGCTATTTTTCTATGCCTAGGTGAGATATGCCAAGTGTAAATTTTGGTAACATACTAGATGAATGAATTTCTTCAAATTCTTGTATGTAGTTTCTTAGATATTCTACTGCTTGACTCTCCGGTGACGCTAGGACGTTAGGCCAGGAAGCTATATATATGTTATATATATATGATTATATATAGGAGCACATATATGTTAGGACCTGGGTTTTGCTATTTTGATATTTACACTTAATCTGTGAAAGGGGCTGAAGATAGGCTGTGCCTTTCGTAGAATTTTGCTAGGGTTGTGTTTCATCTTCCTTGATTTCTTATACTAGAAGTGTTGCCCAGGTGGAGGAGATAGGGCGCGTTTAATTCGATGTATTCTGCCCATTGCTAGCATGTATTCGGTGATGGGTATATTGGCAGTTCGCATACTTCAGTTCACCTTAGGTTTTGTTCAGTATTCGATGTTCTAACTCGTTTCATTAGTTAATGTTCTTTGGTCTAATTGTTGTAGATATTCTGCTAGATCTTTTTCGAGGAGTTTAAGGTAGGTTATGTGAACGTTCGAAGATGGTTATTACCTGTTAATACATGGCATTTTTGTTTTTGTTCATGTCCGTTTCCGTGTAACAAGCTGTATATAAATTATCGGCAGGTTTTTGTATGTCAAAATGAATTAGTCCATCAGAGACTAGATATTGGAATGAGCAAGACTTGTTATTAACGTTTAGTCCACCCTGTTCAAAGCAAGAAAATCACTGGTTAGTTTTATGGCGAGTAGAAACACAGACAGTTTCATCGTTTACTAAAATTAGAAATCAATGGTGATGTCAGTAATGTACGTTGTCAAGTTGTTAAGAGCGAGTATAGGAATTACGTCAGTTAAAATTTGCCATCAGACCATGTTTCCGTTTTCCCGTCCCTCGAGTCATAGCTCTTCAAGTAAGCGATGAGGTGCCTGAAACTCTTGAGATTTCGAAAGTAATATTTGTAATGCTCCTCATTAGGAAAGCGTGATCTTTGCCCCACTTGTTGGTTATTCTTGTTCTCTAGGGCCATTAAGAGAAGGAAAATGAACCATGCCTCTTGATCTTTTGCTGTCAAATATTAAATTTGAATCAGGGTGATTCTTTTCACCTTTCCACGTGTAGCGAATAGATAGTCACATGGCTAACTTTGATCATATACAACGTGGAATTCTTGCGAGCTTTCTCAAAAACCATAATTTAGAACGAATATATGGGTTGATGTAAGCATAGCATCGTTTGTGTTGTCTATTGTTTATTGAAACAATGACGCGAGGTGGTCAGACCGTAAAAATACGCTGCAATTTGCCATGGAAAATGCTTAGAAGCAATTTGACGAACACAAAACGTTCGCTATCCGATGCATGGAATTGAACTTTTGTTATCAGAGTAACACTGCTTTTGTTTTGCGTTCGCTTTCAATGTAGCTTGCTGCTTCTCATAAAAAGATGCATCGCCGCTAATTAGCACAGCGAATCATGCATTACCGTAAGCAAATGCCATACCATATAAGCAGTCAGCTCATATCGAGTCATTCGCAGCTTCAAACTGCACGTCTCCGTTTTAGATCTGAGGTAAAACGTAATTAGTGTGGCTTTTTATTGTGAAACCCTATGACAACCGCTTAGTTTAATCGTGTATTCCGATTTTGCAAGTGCTTCCAAAATTAAGAGAATGTTTATTGCCGTATGGGTTTTTCAGTAAATGGATGTACCTGTCACGGTGAATGATTTTATTTCGGGTTCCGTACCTCTGATTGTCCATGCCAGCCGCTAAATCGATTCAACACTGCCACAGATGAGCCTTGTTTAAAGTAAATTAGTGCACTCGCCGTATCTGTCTGCCACCAGTAGTTTGTCACGCTCACCTAGGGATTCGGCCTGGCTGTCTAACTAGACGAAATTGCGGCAGCTTTCGAAAGCCATGTCAAAGCAAAGCAGTCAAAGTATTCTCCGTAACTTATGGCTTAACGCCGAGCTCGACTAGATTACAACGAGATATGTCTTCGTGATTGATAAAAGCTCTGGGCAAACGAATAAAGGCGGTAAATTCTAATCAATCATAACCATTATTAACTTACACGAACTCAAAGAACTGAATCATAAAGGATCTTCCTTTGAAATCACTGAGAAGCTTAAAAAGAAGATTAGGCGATACACTGGGACTTGAAACAAGAAGGCGCTTGATAAGTGAACGTTAAGCTTTACAGACTTTTACACTGGGGCTATTCTATTCATTCAAGCGAAGGAAGCTCTTTGCGTTGTGATGTTGATGTACCGTTCTTTTTCTCGACAACAGCATATTAACAGATAGGAGGAGAGATAAGTTCATCTTTTACGACCACCCCCGCTTGGAAATTGTTTGAAAGAGCCATCCTTGTCTTATTGCATGTAGAGCTAAGGAACAATGTGTACAGCAGTGCTACCAATCGATCTGAATTTGGGGTCACTAGATTCATGTAGGAAAGGGGCAATAGAGTGGCCAATATAGAAGACTCCCTAGACCGTATCATTTGCTACCACTCTATACATTTACGTGTCTTCTGACATTAAGAAAATTGGTGAAATTACTCTAGTGTCTTAAACTCAACCTCCCTTGATAACTTTTAAAGTGCGAGTCATTGTCGCGTAATGAACGTCGCATTGTTAATCTAATAACATCGTGTCCGTGGATCATCCATTTGCATGCCCATTCGATCAAAAATTGCCATTAGCTTTTCTCATTTATCTTGTCGGTCACTGTGATTGGTTTAGCATTCCCTTTAATGAAAGCTCGAAAGAAACCCAAAATCCCTAAACAACTATCAAGGGGATAGATCGATGCACTCGAAATTGTAAGCTTTTAATAGAACTACTTTATCACCTTTGCAATTTCTCAATCTTGTTGGTATCATCGTCTTCAGAGTGACAGTCATCGCGGGGCAAGATGGTTCGTACAAGGTCTACCTCAAAAGGTGCATCTATTATTCGGGACATGGCTGTACGGTAAAATTAAATGCAGAAATCTGTCGTATCCTAGATACATGCGAGTTTAGGTACAAGCAAGAAGAATTATGGGGCCTCAAAGCACGTGTGATTGCGGGTGGCCCGCGAGTTGTTCTTAATTACGCCGTCGCTTGGGACTTATTTCAAAGTCTTTAGTTTCTGACAACAAAAGGGCCTGTAAACGAGTCTTTGTTGTAGTTTAACATAATTTTTTCAGCCGCTATTTGGGGTGTATTTTGTACTTCGAGTTGAACAGTGATCCTAGCAGGCCCGCTAAGGATATTATTCTTGAAAGACAGTGCGGTGGTATGATGTGACGTACAGAATGTCCATGGATTCATACACTGATACACCACTGTCACTGATGGCTCCAATGGATTGGTTAGTTGTAGAGGATTAGACTAGTAACGTTGAGTTCCAGGATTCATTTTACACAAGATGACTGCAATGGCCAGCACTTTCATTTGCTTGACTTGATCGTCTGTGTATTAACAAAATATACGTAAGACGTATACTCGATATCTAGTAGAAAGATAGAAATAACGATGATTTTGTAAATACAGAAATCAAGCAGAGATGCAGCGAGCGGTACAGCTTACTTAGCACAGGAAACTGACTTAGTTCAGACATGTCACGCACCGAGGGAAGGCAAGTGCAGCACACTTTGCATAGAATGTTGGCTTGGAAATGGAAGAGAGGGTGGCAGGGAGATGGAAGAGAGGATGGCTGGGAGGTGGAAGAAAGGATGGCTGGGAAATGGAAGAGGGGATGGCAGAGAGGAATGTGGAGTGACGTCGTAAAGGATTAATGTCAATGGATTGATGAAAGTACTAGGTAATACGATTGGATCGACGATTGGCAAATATGTGGCTGTAGGCTATGCGTCAGAGATATTGTTTTAAAAAATGGTGGAATGTTGTCAATAAATAGTTATTAGCTTACAATAGATTTCACATTTCAAAGTGCTAATCATATTCTACAGGTTTGAGCAAGACAAGCTTCAACCAACAAAGTGTACGAGATTTACTTAATTGCAGATAAGTTTGAAGCCGATGATTTGGCCCACCTTATTTTCCTCCGTTCTTATCGTATCTTTCTGTATTAATGTTCCCATCAAAATTTACCTATTATACATTGAGGGTGACCGGAAGGAACAACCGGCTACCTACAAGTACAACTTACATTCTGTTAACCTAACTTGCATGTGCCAAATTTGGAAATTCAAGCTAAGTAACAGTGTGAGCAGGAAGGAGATATATCTGCAATAAAGACAAGCAAATGCACGGAATATAGTCTTTAACTAACACCATTTTAATTTCAGTTTCCCACATAGCCTACATACTATGCAGTTTTAAAACGTGTCTCGTTGGGTGTTCGAAGACTTCTTGAGTGCGCGGTAGGCCTACGTTTCTTCGATGACGAAGAGGCAGAGGTTGGGATTCACTGTAGTATTCTCTAAATTGGAGATACCGATTATGAAAGTAAAGTTGTGTACAACACAAGATCATCAACTCATAATTTCTAATAAACATTCAGTAGATCTATTGTTGCACTCTTTCACTAGGAATTTATACGTTCGGAAGCCCTTGAAATAGTAATTGAAAGTATAGGTCTGCATTAAAGATAATTTTTATGTTGCCAGAAGAAAATTGTTTTAATTTTAGAAATCAGTTAAACGGTCATACCAAAGTTCCTTGGGAGCATACGCCCCCTGGTAATAAGATCTGATCGTATGATGAGGTTATAGTGGAAGGAACTCTCTAGAATATGACGTTGATAGACCACGAGCTAGGATGGAAGCTTTTGCCCGAAGCTGCGTAGAGGCAACAGTTTATACACTTTCCCCAGCGTTAGAAAAAAGAGGACTGTCCAAGAAAGGCAGCGATGATCCCAAGTTACTCACTCCCTCTTACTGCCAATAAAAATTGTACAAGATAAATTTATCGCACTGATGATTTCAAATATTGTGTCTTTTGAGCTAAATGTGGTAAAGGTTGACTAGGTCTGGAGCAGAAAAGGGGCTTTGAGGATATAAAAGATACTTCTCTACAAGGTATCTTGCAACCCTTTCAAATGTACAAATTAGGCGTTTTAGAGTGCACTGAAATTTAAATATAATATATTTCGCTCACAGCGTTTGTAAGACGGCGAATGCCCACTTGACGTCGTTTCAACGTTTCGTTGACGTTCGTATACAACTAACCAGAGACGTCCGTTCAACGTAAGAGGTAACGTCCATTCAACGTCGATATGAAGTCGAAATGCCGTCTGGATTGCACTCGAACTATTGAGTTTCCTTCCAAAGTCTGACTTTAAAATTGTATCTTCGCATTATATATTACGGTGAATTCAATGCTAACAAAACTTTAATTAGCTTATGGTAATTCATGTGTAAAGAGCGAGGGCTGTCGTATCAAGAATATGGAAATGAGTCGAGTTTCTCAAGAATGCATAACTTTCAGAGTATAATTAAACAGAAGACAGTGGCACGTGCTCCTGCAAATGTTAAAATTTGGCTACAAATTTCTTCTCTCACAATATCACAGAACTATAACATCAGGGGCAATAAAAGTACGGTCAAAACAAAATGGGTTAACTGGAAATACCCTTGTCGAGAGGTCGTGCAGCATATAAGATGCTAAATAGTGCAGCTTATAGTTTATCAAAATCTGAACCCATACTGAGGCTGGTTATTATCTCGCATGAAGGGAAATAGGGCGTTAGTTATTCGGAAGTGTTAAGCAAAGGAAACGGTTCGGTGAGATGTATACAATAAGTAAGAGCTAAGGATCCCATTCGCAGACGCATAGCTCTAAGAAGCTACGCAATTTTTTAAATAATAAGTAGGAGCAGCTAATAGTGGCACCAGTATAAGCTAGCGATAGAGGAATCGGACGAGGATGGAACATTTATTAGCAAGTTTGAATCCCATAGGCCTTCGATAAGAAAGAAGATTAATGATGTTGTCCTTTCTACAACGATTTTGGTTCCGAGGGAGGACATTTACATTCAGATTAAACAGAGTCACTCGTTGCAGCACTAACAATATTCAAATAACCATTACCCAGATCCGAGAAATAATGAGAAAGGACATTATTGGGTGCAGAGTACAAATGAAGACATAACAAAAGGAGCAGTCATTTACATAAAGAAGCTGGGCATGTTAAAAGAATGGAAAATGATAGATCAGCGAAATAAATGTATTTAGGAGGTCTTGAAGAAATAAAAAGAGGCCATTTAGAGGCATAGAGGTAGCAAATAATATGAAGCTGTGATATCTGTGATATTGAGTTCTGGAGTATAGGACACCATGAACTGATTGTAGTAGAAGCTATTTGGCTTCAGTAGCAGCACTTGCTAGTGAAGGACAACACACGCTACTGAACCCAAAGCTACAATAGCCTTGGTTACGCGGTGGCAACGACATACTCAGCACAATATTTTTTACAAGATCCTGAAAACATTTCTACTGGTTTCAGGTAACATCGAGTTATCCCTTATAAAAGATCTACTCGACCATATGTACTTTTAACTTAACTTGATCTATAAAAAAATCTTATACACATCTTTTTGTACATAATACCTCTCATAATGTAGACTTTTTCACAGCGGCATGCAGACAACACTGTACACAACCAAGGTCTTCATGTCCTAAGGAGGATTTCTTGTTTCGCCGCCTATGATGACGGTGGCCTCATACCATCTATGTGACATTTTCAGCACTGTCAATCGCTCGTCGCTGAAACTAAATTTTTGCAGGAAACTCAATTCAGTAATCTAGGTGCACTTTGGTTTGCATGATCTTTAATTCAACCCACTTAATTCAAACGTTTACTCTGAAGATAAAGCAAGTTAATACACAATACTGATTTGGAATATGTTTAAAACTTCTGACGTTTACATTCCCTCTGTTGTCGCGTTCAAGAGAAGAATAAAAAATCATCAAATTAGCATTTATGCATTTTGTAAGCTTATGATTGCTTTGAAAGTGAATGATGCGACTAATGATGCTCTGCAAGCTTTTTTGACATCTATCCTTCTTGGTGCAAATGTAGCATAATTCTTCCCCATAGTCATGTCAAGGAATCAGAGGCAATCCAATTTTCGCGAATTCTCTTTCTTCCTTACTAAGTTAACCCTACCTTTCGCCGGCTTCCTGTCCCGTCCTACCCCTTACAAGATGTCGATGCAATATTCCACTTTTAAGGTTATTCTTACTGCATTATTTAGCTTGCCAAAATCGATATTTGTCTTCGTAGGTTTCTCCTACCAATCTTGCCAGTTCTAATGACAAAAGCCAAATCAAATGGCATAGTTGTTGTTAAATCTTGGTTCCATGAAATGTGAAGGGAATCGCCGACTTTCTGCGTCTGGTCGTCCCTGACTGGAAAATCTTCTTTCACTTACGCGTTTCCGTTAGTCGGCGTTAGTTGCCAACCTTAAACCCCTTTTTTATCCTTTTTGACTTTGGTTTTCGATTAAAGATTTCTAGAAGAATGTACCCATCACTTTTGAAAAAGTGAAATCAGGACAAAAAGGTAGGCCCTACATGGTGGCCCTACGATATTTTAAAGAAACTTGTAGTGTGGCATTGTTTGTTAGGGGACCAGAGGGCGAGACACCTAGGTGTTCCACAATGGTACGTCTCTGCCATAATTTTGTATATTTTCACACTTCGTATAATGTGTATAACAGGAATATATAAAATGTAACCACTATATAATAACTTTGCAATCCGATAATAATTTACACATGATAGAAGAAAAGAAATACTCAATCAACGTGTAAATTCCATGATAGGAATTGGAATGGTAAAATACATCCAATATAAAGAAAGCAAGTTAGTACAATGCTCAAAAAAGTCTGAGTTCGAATTCAACATATGTCATGTGAAAGCAGGAAGTAATGTTCTAACGTAGACTGGATTATACAATTCCATATTAAGAAAGACTGGTTTCCATGATTTGTGTTTTAAGTGTTTTTTCATTACCCTAAATGAACATACTTGGTTGGTTTCATGCACCAGGTATGATGTGCTACTGCAAAACGACTCAAGGTCAAAGAGATTAGACAGGTACTCTGTTAAACTAGTTTCATGTTTTTTTTCTGTTGAATCCGAATAATCTAATGTTTTCATACGTCCTGGAACCATTATGCTGCGACAGAGAATGATTCAAAGTTTGGTTTCTACATCTACATGCAACCCGCTTGCCTAGAGGTTTTCTTCTTTCCACAGCATTCAGTTGCACGCCGTCCATCTTTCTACCCTTAGTGTTTATCCATAAACAAATTACGTTTCTTTGGAAATGGAAGAGTGTTCCGATTGTGCCATTTCCACAAGAAACCACCACAAAAACTATAACAGCTAAAAGTAAGTATAATTTCACTTATGTCACAGCAAGTTTTACTAAAAATGCTGCTTGAACGTACTGACCTTCTACTGATATATACCATTTTGCAATCCGTGTGGGTGAAATTGAAGCATACTACTCAAAAACATGACAGATCTAGGAAATATTTTACCAGAGCATGCTGCCAGCCGAAATAAATAACTGGTCTACCAGAGAATGTTTTATTTCAGCGTGTACGAAATGTGCATACAACTCACAATCGAGATTCACAGGTCACGTTCCATCTGCAATTAAAAGCCTGTTGGTACAGATTAAGTCTTCTTAGATTAGCTATATTGTTTACACTTGCACTAAAGCAGTGTAGATAGTAACCTTTACAAATAGTGAAAGATGGGGAAGCAATTTCCTTTACTGACTGAGCAGGTTTGGGCCTATTTCTAAGAAACTGTTGCCTCGGTAGTTCTGTTGGTAAAACCCTTCTCGTTGGGGTACCGTCGTTAGGTTGTTCATTTTTTAATGATAGAAAGTAACCAACAAGCGTTAGGCATGATGCGTAAATGCAGTCATTAGATCGAAAGAGATATTCCCAAGACGTTGACATTGCAAAGGTCCGGGCAGCCGACCTTGGCACCGATTGCGGCGGGGAGCCCGTAACCCATGGTGCCGAACCCGGAACTGCTGAGAAATGAGCGGCTGTGGCGGGAGCGATAGTGTTGCATGGCCCACATCTGGTGCTGGCCTACGCCCAGGCTGACAATGGCTTCGCCGTCCGTTAATTCACTCAACGTTGCAATGGCTTGCTGCGGGCTGATGTTGTCGCCCGCCGGTACAGTAAAGGGAAATTGTTCACGCAGACCGGTGAGGTAGCTAAGCCAATCGGCATAGTCACCCGGTTCGGCGCCTTCGTTCAATTGCCGCAAAGCCGGTTTAATATCCGCGCAGATCGGCAGGGTAACGGTTTTATTTTTGTTCAGCTCATCACGGTCGATATCGATATGGATGATTTTGCCCGACTCGATAAAGGCATCGACATTACCGGTCACCCGATCGTCAAAACGCACGCCGGCTGCGATGACCAAGTCAGCTTCGTTAATGGCGATATTGGCGTATCGGCTGCCATGCATACCCAGGGCGTGGAGCGCCAGCGGATGGTCCGGAGGAAAAGCGCCGTGCCCCATCAGTGTTGTGGTCACCGGGCACTGCAGTGTCTCCGCCAGTTGTCGTAAATCATCGGTGCAGTTGGCGGAAACAATACCGCCGCCGGCATAGATCACGGGTCTTTCGGCTTCACGGATTAGCCGCAGGGCCTCGTCAAGTTGTCCCTCCGGGATATCGCCGATGGCGGATTCCGGTGGCTCAATAACGGCAGGTATTCTCGGTGGGATGTAGTTACCCTCCGGGTCGCGGGGATAGTGTTGCTGTATATCCTTGGGGATATCGATCAGCACCGGTCCGGGGCGGTTACCGCCTGCCAGGGCGAATGCCTCGCGGACGGTTTCCGGAATATCGGTGACTTTTTTTACCAGGTAGTTTCGTTTGGTAATGGGCGCGGTGACGCCGATAATGTCCACTTCCTGAAAAGCGTTCCTGCCGAGCAGGTGGGAAGGTACATTGCCGGTAACGGCGACGATAGGGGTGGAATCGCTGTTGGCATCGGCAATGCCCGTCACCAGATTGGTAGCGCCGGGGCCGGAGGTGGCCAGGCAGACGCCCACCTTGCCGGTGGCACGGGCGTAGCCTTGAGCAGCATGCACCGCGCCCTGTTCATGCTCGGTGCGAATACAACGAAGGTCGAACTCCCGCAGCACATCGAATATTTCCAGGTTGGCGCCGCCGGGATAACCAAACAGCGTATCCACGCCTTCGGCCCGCAGGGCCTTGGCCAACAACTGGGCGCCGCGCAGGGCCTGGTCCCGTTGCTCCGGCCGGATGTCCTTCAGTTGTCCGCCCGACACCGTGCCCACATTCTGGTAGGTGATGTTCTCGTCGCTGTGGTTATGGGTTGTCATGATTTCGCCTGTTGAATTGGTCTGATAATAATTGAGTTGCCGGCGTACCGGTTTATGCACTACGAAATATCATGAGAAGGCCATTCCTTCAACAGCGTAGTATTGTCTGAAAAAATGAAATACTCGTCATACCCGCGAAAGCACGCCACCGTCCGGAATTATTAAATACTTGTCATGCCCGCGAAGGCGGGTATCCAGTTATTCGAAGCTGTGATTTCCCAACACTAATCATAAAGACTATGAATCTACAATCACGCCTGCTTCTTGTCAGAACAATTCTATAAACTGATCCCATTACTCCGTAAGCCCTCTGGATACCCGCCTTCGCGGGTATGACGACTCAGAATTTCATCGTTGCGGATAGATACTCGTTATAAAGTTTTATCACCTCCTCCGCAATCACTTTCACCCCGCGCTGCACGATATCCGCATTCTGCGCATAGGAAACTCGAATACATTCGTGCTTGTGCGGCCAGTCGTCGTCCATGCCGATAAAGAAATTGTGTCCGGGCACGATCAGCACCCCGCGCTCCTTCAAACGTTCATAAAGCGCTTGGCTGCTGATGGGGAGATTTTCAAACCAGAGCCACAGAAAGATTGCCCCCTCCGGTTTATGGATACGATAGGGCAGGTCGCCGAGACTGTCGCGGAACCATTGTACGGTTTGTTGCGAACGTTCGCGGTAAAAGGGGGTGATATAGTCGCGGCTCAGGGAAAGTATCTCCCCGGTTTTGAACAGCGCCTTTGCCAGTGCGGGGCCGAGGGTGCCGCAGGCGAGGCTGACGACGGTGTTGGCATTGGTGTAGGCCCGGATGATCTCTTCGCGCGCGACGATAATGCCGGTGCGAACCCCGGGCAGCCCCAGTTTCGACAGGCTCAACGCCATAATCGTGTTGTCGTTCCAGTGCGGTTTTGCCTCGGTAAACAGGATATTAGGGAAAGGCAGGCCGTAGGCACCATCGATAATTAACGGAATGCCCTGCCGGCGGGCCAGTTCATCCAGGTGGGCTATCTCGGTATCGGTCAGCACATTGCCGGTGGGGTTGGTGGGCCGCGAAACGCAAAGGGCGCCCACTTGCTCGTTGATCGCCAGCCTCGAGAAATCCACATGGTACTTAAACAGATGGTCCTCCAATAATTCGATGCCGGGCCGGGTGGCGGTAAAAAAGTTCTTGCTTAAGCCGGTATCGGCATAACCCAGATACTCCGGCGCCAGGGGCAAATGAATAGAGTGGCGGCTGCCGTCGGGCATAGCGCCGGCAAACATATTGTAGAGTACAAAAAAGGCGGACTGGCTGCCGTTGGAAACCGCAATGTTATTAGCCGTCAGATTCCAGCCAAACTGCTTTTTTAAAAACCCGGCAATCTGCTCGCGAAACTCCCTGTCGCCCTGTGGCGACTGGTAAATGCCGAACAGGCGGTGGCGCTGCGCAGGGTCGGCCATGACGGCTTCAAGCCGCTGCTGAAATACCGCCTCGACCGACGATAGCCGGCCGGGGTTACCGCCGCCCATAAAAATCATATCCGGGTTGTCGTTCAAAGCCGAACCCAGATCGTCCATGAGTTCAACGATGCCCGACTGCCCGGAAAATTTTTCACCAAACTGGGAAAGTTTCAAAAGCGGTTCTCCTCAAAAGTATCATTGTCGTGACAGTTGCTGTCTCGTTCTGGTCAGGTAAAAAGTGCACCGGGGTTTTCCAGTAACGCTTTCAGCGCCTGCACTAACCGTGCGCCGTCGAGGCCATCGACGATCCGGTGGTCGAAGGACGACGACAGATTCATCATTTTACGTGTCGCCAAACCCCCGTCTTTGATCATCGGACGTTCCTGCAATTTGTTCACCCCGATTATGGTGGTTTCCGGCGCGTTGATAATCGGCGTAGTCGCAATGCCACCAATGGCACCCAGACTGGTAATGGTAATCGTTGAACCGCTCAATTCATCTTTGCCTGCACTGCCGATCCTGGCGGCCTCGGATACCCGCGCTATTTCGGTGGCGCCCTGCCAGAGGTCGAGGCTTTCGCAGTGCTTTATCACCGGGACCATCAGGCCCGACTCGGTCATGGTTGCAATGCCGGTATGGACAGCTTGGTACTGTGTGAGCAGGTTGTTTTCATCGTCGTAGTGCGCGTTGCAATGGGGAAACTGCGGCAACACTTTGGTTAGTGCCTGCAAAATAAAGGGCAGCAGTGTCAGTTTCGGCTGGTCGCTGCCGCGGTTGGTATTGAGGTGTTGGCGCAGCTCCTCCAGATGAGTGACGTCTACCTCTTCGATATAGGAATAATGGGGTATCTGCCGCTTGGCCTGCTGCATTTTCCGGGCAATGATCCGGCGCAGGCCCTTAATTTTTACTTCGGTGGTGGCCTGGCGCTGGCCCTGGTTTTGGCTTTGGTGATAGCCGGGGTTGCCGGCAGCGCTCCGCTTTTCGGTAGCCGCGATAAAGGCATCCATATCCCTTTCCGTAATGCGGCCGTGGGGACCACTGCCGGGCACCAGGCTAAGGTCGATATTGGCCTCGCGGGCGCGGCGGCGCAATGATGGTGATGTCAGTATCGTGCGATTGGGAAGGGCGACCTGAGGTGGCTCTGAGTCCGTTGTGCTTGTCGGAGGAGCAGTTAATTCCGGTTGTAGTTTTTGTTCGGGCTGAGGCCTTTTATGGATTGGCTGAGGCTCTTTATGCGTGGGCTGAGGCTCCTCTTGCAAAGGCTGAGGCTCATTGTGTGTGGGCTGAGGCTCTTCCCGCACCGGCTCCGGAATGGTTTCAGGTTTCGCGGTGGGCGATTTAGCTGCAATTGCTTCCTCGCCGGTGGCTGGCAGATTGCCTTCGCCCGCCACTTCGAACCGAATTAACTCCTGCCCCACCGCCAGTATTTCACCGGCTTCGCAGGCCAGACTTAGGACTGTTCCGGATACCGGAGCGGTCACTTCAACGATGGCCTTGTCGGTCATTACATCGGCGATATGCTGGTCCTCCTCGACGGCATCGCCGACGTTGACATGCCATTCGCTGATTTCCGATTCGACAATACCCTCGCCCAGGTCGGGCAATTTAAAGCGATAGAGTCCCATGACCTATTTCCTCCTCAACCCGCTTCCAACGTACGCCCCAGGGCTTCGATAATTCGCTCCTGACTGGGGAAATACTCCCACTCAAAGGCATGGGGGTAGGGCGTATCCCAGCCGGTTACTCGTTCAATGGGCGCCCTTAGGTGCCAAAAACACTCCTCCTGCACCTCCGCGGCCAGTTCAGAACCGTACCCACTGGTGCGGGTGGCTTCGTGGATAATGACGCAGCGTCCGGTCTTCCGGACTGATTCGGATACCGCCTCAAGGTCCAGCGGCAGCAGTGTGCGCAGGTCGATCAGTTCCGCATCGATTCCGCTGGCTTTGATAGCTGCCTCCGCGACATGGACCATGGTGCCGTAAGCCAATACAGTCACTTCACTGCCTTCGCGCACAGTAGCGGCTTTGCCCAAGGGTATTTTGTAATGCTCCTCAGGGACCTCACCGGCCGGGTGGGCACTCCAACTGGTGGCCGATTGTTGATTACTGCCGTGACCGTAGAATGGCCCGCTATAGATTCGCTTGGGCTCGAAGAAAATGACCGGGTCATCGTCCTCAATGGCGCTGACCAGCAGGCCCTTGGCATCATAGGGCGTGGAGGGCATCACCGTTTTCAGGCCGCAGACATGCGTGAAAATACCCTCCGGACTTTGGGAGTGGGTTTGGCCGCCGCGAATACCGCCGCCGCAGGGCGCACGTACCGTAACCGGCGCCCAGAACTCGCCGCCGCTGCGATGGCGCAGGCGCGCCAGTTCGCTGATAATCTGGTCGATGGCCGGGTAAATGTAATCGGCAAACTGCATCTCCACCACCGGACGTAAACCGTTCACGCCCATGCCGATCGCGGCCGCGACTATGCCGCCCTCTGCGATGGGCGTATCCAGGGCGCGATGCTCGCCGTATTTCTCATAGAGCCCTTCGGTGCAGCGAAAAACACCGCCAAAATAACCGACGTCCTCGCCCATCACCAGCACGTTGGGGTCTCTGCCCATGGTGCAGTCCAGCGCCGACTTGATTGCCTGGACCATGGTCATTCCGGCCATCGCCTATACCCCCATTTTCTGTCGTTGCCGGCGCAGGTGCGCGGGCATGTCCTTAAACACATCTTCAAACATGGACTGCACCGGCCAATGGGGCCCGTCCTCCAGCGTGCCGTAGGAAATAGCCTCCTTCCAGTCCCGGGTAACGGAAGCTTTCAGCGTCTCCTGCAATGCCTGGTGCTGTTCCTCACTCCATTCACCCAGGTTAATCACGTGTTGCTTGAGACGCTCGACCGGATCACCCAAGGGCCAGGCCTGCGCTTCGCCTTTGGCGCGGTAACCCTCCGGATTATCGCTGGTGGAATGACCCTCGACCCGGTAGGTGAAAAGCTCGATAAAGGTCGGGCCGTAACCTTTGCGCGCGCGTTCTGCGGCCCACTGTGTAACCGCATACACCGCCAGGAAGTCATTGCCGTCCACCCGAACGCTGGGAATATTGAAACCGATACCGCGGGCGGCAAAAGTAGTCCCTGCCGAGGCAAAGGACTGGGGGGTGGATATGGCCCACTGGTTGTTCACCACATTGAGAATAACCGGCGCCCGGTAGGTGGCGGCGAATAGCATGGCGTTGTGGACATCGGATTCGGCGGTGCTGCCGTCGCCGACCCAGGCGCTGGCGATATGATCCTCGCCCTTGTAGGCCGAGGCCATGGCCCAACCCACCGCCTGGCTGTATTGGGTTGCCAAGTTGCCGGAGATACTGAAGAAGTTGCCTTCTTTCCAGCTATAGAACACCGGCATCTGCCGGCCCTTCAGGTTATCCCGGGCGTTGGAAATACAGTGGCACATCATGTCCACGACGGGGCGCTTGCGCACAAATAGCAGCCCCTGTTGACGGTAGCTGGGAAACAGCATATCACCGCATTCCAGGGCCATCGCCTGGGCGACGGCAATGGCTTCCTCGCCGGTGCATTTCATGTAAAAGGAAAGATTACCCTGGCGCTGCATACGAAACATACGGTCATCGTAGGCGCGCACGTGCAACATATGATGAAGTCCCTGGCGCAGTTGCCCGGCAGACAGGGCAGGGTTCCATTCGCCCACGGCATTACCCTGGTCATCCAGCACCCTGACCAGGCCATAGGCCAGCTCGGTCATATCCAGCTCGCCGGTCTCGATGGCCGGCTTTGCCGAGCTGCCTGCGGCGGGCATCTCCAGGTTGCTGAAATCCGGCGTATCGCCCGGCCGTGAGGAGGCCCTGGGTACATGCAGTTTGCTGGTATAACCTTGAGGGTTGATCGACATGGGGAGATCCGCTTGCTGGTGTAGGAAAACTATACGCCGTTTTGCGGGAATTAATTATTCGTATTTATTACGATGATCGTAATTTTCGGTATTTTTTATACAAATTAACTTTTTAGGAGTATAAAATTTAGAAAATATAATATATTGCGATATTTATTATACCTTCCCGGAGTAATGCAGCATGGCGGTGAACCTCGACAAAACCGACCGAAAAATCCTTGAACTGATCCAGGCCGACGCGGGGCTTTCCGCCTCCGATATTGCCGACAAAATTAACCTCTCGCAGCCACCCTGTTGGCGGCGTATTAAGCGCCTTCAGGACGAGGGCATTATCGAGCGAAAAGTGGGCATGCTAAACCGCAAACAGCTCGGCCTTAACCTGGTGATCTATACCGAAGTCAAACTCACCGCCAATGGCCGGCAGGCGGTTCACCAGTTTGAGGAAAAGATACGCTCGTTCCCGGAAGTCACCGAATGCTATGTGATGCTCGGCCGGATTGATTTTTTGTTGCGCATCGTTACCAAGGATGTGGAGGGCTACGAACAGTTCTTCCGCGACCACCTGTCGCAGTTGCCCGGCGTTCAGGATATCAATTCCAGCGTTGCGCTCAGTGAGGTTAAATACACGACTGAGTTGCCGCTGGGGTTGGTTTAACTCATTAGCTTTCTTGGGTTCAATTTTTTCGAAGTCCCTCCTTACCGTGCCATAACCGCTAACGGCTACTCGCAACGATAGCCAATTTATTTCCTCGAACTATCGCGGAACAACACCAATTTCCGTCATTCTGGAAACCCGGATTTTCAACCTTGTCGTTAGTATTTAGGCGATGAAACCGGGGTTTTTCGGATTGCGTTCGATGGCCAAAAAATAATACTTTTTGGTAATAGATATATGATCTGAATTTAGGCAAAATGGCTAGCCTTTATGTGCGCGATCTTGTACGTAAAATTATATTCCGACAAAACGAATAAATGACGCCGGCTCCACGGCGATGGAAGAATAAGAAATGACCAATAGGCCTGCCGCTAGCACCATATCGCCCTATCGAAACACATCTTCTGCCTTTAGCCGGTTTTCCTGCCGGGCCTTGTTTCAGTCGATACTATCGCCCTTCGGCTTAAGGCTTTCACCTCTGATATTTTTATCCTAGAAAATTAACTCCGAGAATATAGCATGCAACGGATTTTTTATTTTTTTTCGGCATTTTCTCTAACGATGGCTTTAAGTCAATTGAAGCGATTGGGTAGTATCCAATTAATCAAAGGGCTTTTACTAAGCCTCTGTATGCTGGGTGGAAATGTTTATGCATTAGATAGTGATGGCGATGGCATAGAGAACGATCTGGACCCCTATCCCTATTTACGCCAATACCAAATAACAGTGGGTGCCTATCATGCCTGTGCATTGGATAAAAATGGTGTCAGTTGTTGGGGTAATAATGGATCTGGCCGTGCAACGGTTCCAACTTTAAATAACCCCCTACAAATTAGCACGGGATCTCAACACACATGCGCCCTGGATGAGGATGAGAATGGGTTAGTAACGGTCCAATGCTGGGGTGCAAATCAATACTGCCAAACCTGTACCGTGGCGGCGGATGTGCGCTTTCCAACCTATGTAACATCAGGAGAGCGGCACTCCTGTGCCATCGAAGAAAGTGGCGTTAAATGCTGGGGCAATAACCAGCAAGGGCAAAAAAATGTACCCACCGGTTTAATCAACCCACAACAGATAGCTGCAGGTGCTCAGGGCAGGTTTACCTGTGTGCTTGATAAAGACGCCTCTGATGTCACCTCTGTGCAATGCTGGGGGGAAGATTACGCCGGAAGTTTATCCGTTCCGACTTTATCTAATCCACGAGAGATAAGCGTGGGTAGTTACCATGGCTGCGCCATCGATGATAATGGCGTCCAGTGCTGGGGGCAGAATGTCTATGGCCAACTCAATGTACCTGCAGGCCTGAGTAACCCTCACTCTATAGCGGCAGGTCATAAGCACACCTGTGTAACCGATGATAGTGGTGTCAGCTGTTGGGGAGATGCGACGGAGATTGCGGGGACCCCAGTAGGCCTATCAGCACAAACCCAATTAGCCGCTAATATGGCAACTTGTGCGTTGTCTAACGCCACATTGCAATGTTGGGGGCCAGATTCTTATGGAGAAACTACACCGCCTGCTACCTTGGAATTTCCAGCGGATAGTGACTTTGATGGCCTTTACGATAGCAATGATAACTGCCCAACCGTTGCTAATCCAACTCAACGCGATATGGATGCCGATACTATCGGTGACGCCTGCGATAATGATTTAGATGGTGATGGCCAAAGCAACGATATTGATACCGATGATGACAACGACGGTGTTTTAGATACCCTCGATTTTGCCCCTCTTGATCCCACAGAAACAAATGATACCGATGGCGATAATATGGGTGACAATGCCGATAATTGCCCGTTAATCAGCAATCCAGGCCAAATTGATACTGATAATGACGGAGCCGGTAACCACTGTGACCTGGATGATGATGGTGATGGTTTAACCGATACTGAGGAAGCAACGCTGGGTTTTGATCCACTCAATGCGGATATGGATGATGACGATCTTGTCGATGGTGTTGATCCTTACCCTCTACTGCATCGTTATCAAATAGTCACTGGTTCAAATCACGCCTGTGCATTAGATGAAAATGGTGTTCATTGTTGGGGTGATAACGCCTATGGGCAAAGCTCCGTTCCCACTTTAAGCAACCCCCGCCAAGTGGTTGCAGGTGATAATTACACCTGTACCTTGGATGATAGCGGCGTTCAGTGCTGGGGAGATAATTCTAATTTTCAAACCGATGTTCCAGCCGGGTTAAATGCGCTTAATCCTACTCGAGTCGAAGCAGGTCGCTGGTTTGCCTGTGCCGTGCACGATAACGGTACAGCCTGTTGGGGTTCTGGTTGGGGTGGGGAAAACCCACCTGCAGAGATAGTTAATCCTATTCAATTAAGTTTAGGGCATGTCCATGCCTGCGCTCTGTATCGAGAGAACAGTGAAAGTAAAGTAGCTTGCTGGGGAAGCAATGGTTCATCGGGTAAAACAACGGTTCCTGAATTGAGCAATCCTATATCGGTGAATGCAGGTGCTAATCATACCTGTGCGGTAGATGATTCGGGTGTGGTTTGTTGGGGCGCGGATAATCACGGGCAAAGTAATGTTCCTTATGGTTTGTTAAACCCTCGTGCAGTGACGGCGGGTCTAGCGAATAGCTGCGCCATCACCGATGAAACAGTGCAGTGTTGGGGGCCTAGCTGGGCCTTTTCAGGAATGCCGAGTAATTTACCGCCGCCAGTGGCAGTATCAGCCAGCTTGGGAAGTAGTTATTTCACCTGTACCCTCGATTTGTCCGTGCAGTGTTGGGGAAATCCCAGTTCCGACTTCGGCCAACTCTCGCCGCCCACCAATTTGTACTTCAAACTGGACACGGACAAAGACGGCCTCTTTGACGATGTCGATAATTGCCGGTTTATCGCTAATCCCCTGCAACAGGATTTAGATAACGATACCCTTGGCAATGCTTGCGACGATGATGTGGACGGCGATGGCCAAAGCAATGATGTTGATGCAGATGACGATAATGATGGTGTTAACGATACAGTTGATGCTTTCCCCTTCGACCCCCTTGAATCCGTAGACAGTGATGGTGACGGCGTCGGCGATAACAGTGATCACTTCCCTAACGATGCCACTGAAGTGGTTGATAGTGATGGCGATGGTGTTGGAGATGGGAAAGACGTATTCCCATTAGACCCTGCGGAATCTCTTGATACTGATTCAGACGGCCAGGGTAACAATGCAGATGTTGATGATGATAATGACGGTGTGGATGATGCCTCTGATGCATTTCCCCTCGATTTTGCAGAGTACCTCGATACTGATGGTGACGGAATCGGAAATAACCTCGATGCAGACCTCGATGGCGATGGTTTAAATGAATTGCTAGACAGCGATGATGATGGCGACGGTATTGCTGATATTAGTGATGCGTTCCCATTGGATCCGAGTCGTTCACTGCTTTCAGAAGCACCGGCTGTTTATGGCCCTGCTATTCAATTCCCCGATAACTTTTTGATCACAACAACGGATACCCCCTGTTTCGCCTGGCAGGAAATTTCAGGTGCAGACAGTTACGAGATTCAAGTCAGTGAGACAACGGATTTTGATAACCAGCGTTGGGTGCTTAAAGATATTCCGGATACTTATGCCTGCTGGTCAGGGAGCCTTGGGGGTTGGATTGCGGAGGGACGACAACCTATAGCGCCACCGGCGGATACTGCTGAATTTTTTCAGCCGGGACATACCTATTACTGGCGTGTTGTCACTAAGATCGGGAACTTGAAGTCGGGTTCCCAAACTCGCCGTTTTACTATCGACGCATCAATTGCAGAGCTGACATTGCCGGCAAGTATGTCTGGAGTGTTATCGGCCTTTAGTTCTGATCTCTGTTTTGTTTGGGATGCAATTAATGACCCTGAGGTGGTATATGATGTTTATATTGCCACCGATGATAGTCAGCACGACTTTAATTATTCGTCCTGGAAAGCAACAGCGATACAGGGAGATAATTACAGTTGTATTAATGGTGGGGCTCATCTTCCCTATGGCGCCAACCCTCCCCAATCAACCAATTTTGCTGATACCGTCGACCGTGGCTATCAATGGAAAGTCGTTGCCAGAAAAGGGCAAGACATCCTCGCTGAGAGTAGCACGGCGAACAACGTCATCATAGGAAATAACGATCAACATAACCCAGGTCTTGTCTCGCCTGATATCTGGAATCAGGATCCACTGCCATTGGAAGACATTTGTCTGGAAATGAATGTGTCACAATTTTATCCGAGTACTAACAACGCCATTGAGCTGTGGAATTATGGTGGGACTGCCGGCTTATCCCGTTGGCGCTTTGATATGGGGAGTGAAGGGGTAGAGCTTTGTTTTGATGGCAGAGATATGCAAAACGCCAGCAAGATCAGCGTGTTTGATGCGACCGGTAATCCTGTTAACTTATCAGCTAGCCAAAAGCAGTGGCATCAATCCGGCGTGTTGCCTCAAGCAGTGCCTGCCGCTTTGACGTCCGGGGCTGATTATTACTGGCGGGCTGTTGCTAATTATACGATCGGTCCAAGAAATAGCGGTGGTTCAAGAATTTCCATCGATAGCGTTCCTAATGCTGAAGACCCTACGGTTAGTATCGTATCGCCAACGGAAGGCACAACCTATGATTTTGGTGCTGCGATTACAGTAACAGCTCAGGCGACTGACCCCGACGGAATTGGCAGTGTCGTTGTTTACTGGAAGGAAGCTAGTTCGCTTGGAACGGGTAACACCTTTGGCACCGCGGTTGAAGGAGCAGCAGGTGTCTACTCGGTGACCGCTCCGTTCTCATCGACTAATCAGACTGAAGTTCGTGATTTTATTCTTACCGCCGTAGCGACCGATAGTCGCGGCAGGCGGTCCACTAGTGAGGCTGTATTGTTCCACTTGGGTGTTAACTCTGTGCAAAACCCCAGTGCCTTGGGTTTGGTCAATAATATTCCCGACAATTGGGAATTCCGTTGGAATGCGGCCGATTATGCGACGAGCTATCAAGTTGAAAGGCGAATAGATGGTGGAAGCTGGGAGTTGGTACAGGATAGTAGTGCGCTAAGCTATGTTATAGGCCTTGGCTCAGAACAAATTGCCGGTACCTATGACTACCGTGTTAAGGCATGTGCGGATGGGTTTTGCGGTGAATACACCCAAGAAATTACCATTAACTTTAATGGCACTACCGGGTCGACGCCCAACGCTAACCCGCCAACGGTAACCGCCTACTGGCAACCACAGGTTGTAACGCTCGGAGCGACCCAAACCTATCACTTTACGTCAACCGACACTATCCGTTGTATCGATGGCAATGGCGTTGATCTGGGGATCTCCGCCGATAACCCCAGCGTTGCAAACACGATAGGTACCTTTACCTCCGAACTCACCTGCACCGGCCTGGACGGTTCCACGGTAACATCCTATGCAACACGCGAGGTGAAATCACAGAGTGCGCCAGCACTTTCCACAAACCTGCTGGACAATGTGGCCGCTTACACACCGCCGACAGGCGTTGAAAACGTGGGCGCCACCGGCGGTGCTCATGAAGTGAGTGTGGACGGTAGCGCCAGCTACAGCATTCCTATTCCGGCGGCCGGCGGGCGCGGTGGGTTAACCCCTGAGCTGTCGCTTGCCTATAACAGCAACGGCGGTAACACGGAGTTGGGTGTGGGTTGGAATATCGGCGGTATGTCGGTTATACACCGCTGCGGCAGCAATTTCACACTGGACGGTCAGGTGAACGGCATTAACTTCGATGCCAATGACAAACTGTGCATGGACGGCCAACGGTTGGTATCCGTTGGTAGTATTGCCTATGGTGCGGCTGGCGCAGAATATCGCACCCTGCGCGAAGCCTATTCGGAAATTGTTTCCTTGGGCGATGAGGGCAGTTTGGACAGCACCGACGACATTAACGGCACGGACGGATTCCAGGTGCGTACCCGGGACGGGCGCACGCTCTACTACGGCACCACGGAGAAGTCGCGGCTGTCCCGCAGTATCACCACACGCTCCTGTATCAACTCCACCAGCCTGAGTGATTGGGGTACCTATTGCTACGAATACGGAGAGACCACCGAAAAACAAACCTATCAGTGGCAGCTTAGCCGCATTGAAGACCGCCAGGGCAACCGGATCGATTTCATTTATGAAAACGACGATACCACAGGTGAACAGCGCCTGAGCGAAGTCAAATATAACTACAATGCATCGGAACAAGCACTGCACCGTATCGAGTTTAGCTGGGAAGATCGCGCGGATACCAGTCAGGCTTACTTTGCCGGTGCTGTGATTAATCAGCGTAAACGCCTGGAAAAAATCACCAGCTACAGCGACACGACCGCATTGCGTTCATTGCACCTGGACTACGTCAACACGGGTAGTACCAAGCATTCAAAAATCAGTCAGATCACTGAGTGCGCCGGGGCCGATGACACAATAGCGGCCAACTGTCTGAATCCGACCAATTTCGGTTGGGAAGAAGGCATTGCCGGCTATGACTACGCAAACAGCAGCATCACCGCCTACAACTATGTCGAAGAACGGGCGCCCTGGTCAATGGACATTAATGGGGATGGTTACGACGACATTATCTCCGGTGCAGACTCCAACTGGAAAGTTGCGTTGGGGAGTGATACCGGGCCGGGCAACTGGATCACGACCAGCACAGCCATTACCCATAACGACCAACGGGTCTATGCCTTGACCCTCCGCTACGATGATGATGAGCGTGACGATCTGTTGATCCCTATTAACGACGTTTGGCACGTGCTCCGGGCTGACCCCAACAATGTTGGCTTTTTGACTGCAGAATCGACCTCATTAGTTGCCACCGGGTTTAAGAAACAGCCCAAAATCATGGACATGAACGGTGACGGACGCGGCGACCTGGTCTATCGGGCAGACAGTAACGGCAACTGGCATTATCGTTTGATGACGGCGACCGGCTTCGAAACCGTTCCGCACGACACTGGAAAAACGGCCCATAGCGACCTGTCCCGTATTTATACGCTGCCGATGGACGTTAACGGTGATGGCTTACAGGATCTACTGATACCGCGCTATGCCTATTATATCGCCTACCTATCTACAGGTAGCGGTTTCAGACAGAGTGCTGTCGGCCTGCCGGCCGGGGATTACAAACAAGCCAAGACCATAGACCTGAATGGCGACGGCTTGACGGATGTCATGTTCCGAACGTCCAGTAACACGGTTACCTATGCTCTGAATAAGGGTGACGGGTTCACACCCATTACGACGGTAGCCAGCCTCACGGCGACCGAAGACCAATGGAAAAGAGCACGCGTGCTGGATTACAACAGCGACGGCCGTAGCGACCTGTGGCTGGGCAGCCAACTGGTTTACCTGGACGACCAGGGGCTGGCGGATCCGGTTGTAATGGCCAGCGCCGCTTCCAGTTATATAAGCGGCGTCGTAGGCAATAATCAACATGCGCTAGTGCTGGATTACAACGGCGACAGTCTTGATGACGTTGTCATTCTAAGCAGTGCCTCCCGAGCTCAGTATACCCACCGGGGTGAGCGGCCCGACTACCTCACCGGCGTCACCAACGGCATGAACGTGGTGACCGGCTTCAGTTATCGCGGTTTGGGCAACGTGGCGGCCAATGACGACTTCTATGACAAGGAAGGCGAAGTCGATTATCCGTTATCGGCGCAGAGCCGTTCGGCCTACGTGGTGGATCAGCTAACCCAAAGCAACGGCATAGGCGGCACTCACAGTACGAGTTATCAATACCGTGGATTGCGCACGCATCTGGCGGGCCTGGGAAGCCTGGGCTTTAGTAAAATGATCACCAAAAATAACGACACGGGCATTCGTACCGAAGTCAGTTACAGCCATGATCATGCTAACCACCGGCAGGGCACCATCACCCGCGTCGAGACCGTCGCGCCGAATGCGACGGTGCTGAGTTTGACCACAAATAGCTGGAATACGGTATTAGTCGAGCCCGCTGGAAGCGGCATTAACGCCAAGCGGCATCGTGTTGAGCTGACACAAACGGAAGTCACCAAACGCGATCTCAACGGCGCCTTCCTGCACCGGGAAATGAATGACTATGTCTATGACAGCTATGGCAACCCCAGCCAGCTGACCAGTAAGGTCTATGACAGCGGCAGTGGATTATTGCGCACCAAGGTAACGGATAACACCTGGTCGAATGACACCACCAACTGGCTGATTGGCCTGCTGGACCGCGCTGAAGTAACCGTTACGGACCACAGCCAGAATGCATCTGAGCTGAAACGTGTCAGTACCTTTGAATACGACAATACCAGCGGACGCAAACTGGCGGATAAGATTCTGGACCCGGCTAACGACGCCATTCTTCACCAAACCCGCTATGGCGAAGACATTAACGGCACGCTGCAGCAGGACAGCTTTAATAACCTATTGTCCACCACCGTTAAGGGCGCCGATTTTGCCGGCCGCAGCAGCAGTGTGGTGTATGACGCTGCCTATGGTCTCTATCCGATTCAGTCACGCGATGCCCAGAACAACCTGACTGTGAATGAGTACTACGGGCACAACGAAAATACGGGCGGGGCCTACCCGGGCAAGGTTAAACTCACCACGGCACCCAACGGCCTCAAGGTCTTTTATACCTATGACAAATTCGGGCGGGTAAAAACCTCCACCAGTGCCTACGGCACAGCCGCAGCGGTGACCAGCCACAATATCTATGAGTGGTGTGGCATTAACTGCCGTAGTGGCGCTTCCTATACCCAAACCCAGTTCACCCAGGGCGGCACACCTGTGCACACCGACATCGACCAACTGGGCCGGGTAATCCGTAAGCGCACGCTGGCAATGGACGGGCGCAGCCTGTTAGTGGATTACGACTTCAACAGCCTGGGCCATAACACCCGGGTCAGCGAACCCTACTTTGCCGGTAACACCCCACTTTGGAACAACGTGGTTTACGATATCCTGGGCCGGGCAACGCAAACAACGGAACCCAGCGGACGCGTCGACACGGTGACCCACAACGGCCTGGTCAATACCGCGCATATCGATACGACCGGCAAAAACCAGGCGAAAACCGAAACCCGCGACAGCCTGAATAACCTGCTGTCGGTCACGGACAACAACAACGAAACGGTCACCTACGGCTATGACAGCTTTGGCCGCCAAACCCGCGTGACCGATCCCAGCGGTAACCAGATCACCATTGTTTATAATGCGCTGGGCCAAAAAACCAGCATGAATGACCCGGATAAGGGCACCTGGACCTACACCTACAATGCCCTGGGCCAGCTCATTACTCAAACCAATGCCAAGAACCAGACAACCTGCATGGCCTACGATACCTTGGGCCGCATGGTGAAACGGGTGGACAACTATACCGGCAGCCGGGCCACCGGCATCGGGCAAAACTCCCAGGCGCATCAGCAATGCGGTGGCAGCGGTGGCGAGACCACCACCTGGACCTACAACGCCAGCGGCAGCGGGCTGGGCCAGTTGGACAGCGTCAGTAGTCCGGATTACGCCGAGCAGCACAGCTACGACAGCCTCGGACGTGCTATCCAAAGCACCACCACCATCAAGGGCACGGCGCTGACGGTCGATACCACCTATGACAGCCTCAGCCGTCCCGACGTGCTCAGCTATCCCGCTTCCAGTGGCAGCCATCAACGCCTAACGGTGAAACAGCGCTATAACGCCCTGGGCTTTAATACCGGCACCTACAGCGAAGACGGCAGCGTCCTCTACGGCCGCCCGGAGATTATCGATGAGCGCGGTAATGTTATCAGTGCCTATCAGGGTAACGGTATCCGCACGAACCGTACTTATAATGCCGATACCGGTTATCTGGAAAGCATCAAGAGCCACCATGTGGCTGACCTGATCACCGGCGGTAACGGTATTCAGGATATGACTGTCGATTTTGACCTGATCGGTAACCTGATTATGCGTGTTGACGGAGCGGTCGACTTCAGCGAAGTATACGGTTACGACGACCTCAACCGCCTGACCGACGCCTCGAGCGCCTATAGCCAGTCGGGGGCTACCCAGCATACCACCGTCGAATACGATATCCTCGGCAACATCACCTATAAAACCGGGGTAGGGGATTACACCTATGGTTCGCCGTCCGGTAGTTGTGCGGCGCCGAACAACTTTGCCGGTCCCCATGCGGTTAGCGGCATAGCGCCACGCGTCACAGGCGACAAATCCGCCCTGTACTGCTACGACGCCAACGGCAACATGACGTCGGGCGATAATCGCACCCTGGCCTACACCGCCTTTGACAAGCCAAGCTCCATCCAGAAGGACGGTAACAGCACGCTCATGCAATACGGTGCGGCGCGGCAACTGACCTGGCGCCACGACACTACCGTGCAGGACGGCGTGACCAGCGAGTCGAAAACAACATTGCTGGGCGGCTTGTATGAGCGGGTAACCCATCTGCAGGGCCCCAACACCGGTAAAATCGAAGAGCGTCACTATGTGGGCAGCGCCATCGTTACCTACAGCCACGACGCGGATAACAACACGGCCCGAAACCCGACCGAATCGCACCGGCGCTACACCCATGTGGACCATCTGGGCAGCATTGTCGCCATCACCGATGATGTGGGTAACCTGGTGGAACGCCTGAGCTTCGATGCCTGGGGCAAACGCCGGGTCGTCGAGCAACCGGCCCT
>JAAAKM020000498.1:6254199-6265409 GCA_010016025.2 Alatinidae sp. Z8VKAUB7J3
CTGGCTGATTTGCTGCAAACGGACCCCTTCAACTTCAGCGCCAAGGCGCTGGGTCTGAAGAGCGCCTTCACCGAAAAAGGCTTCACCGGCCACCAGCAACTGGACGGGGTGGGCATTATCCACATGGGCGGCAGAATCTACGATGCCGAGATCGGTCGCTTCCTGCAGGCGGACCCCTTCGTGCAGGACAGAACCAACCTGCAGGGGCTGAACCGCTATAGCTATGTGGAGAATAATCCGCTGAGTTATACCGATCCTTCCGGGTATTTTCTTAAGAAGTTGTTTAAGAAGATTGGGAAGTTTGTTAAGAAGGCGTTTAACTCGATACGTAAGGGAGTGCAACGGTTCTTCCAGGCCATTGGGCGGTTATTGAATGCTGTGCCGGGATTGTCGACTGTGATTGGCGCAGCTATTTGTGGGTTTTCCGGGCCATTTGCCACTGCCTGTTGGACAACCTTCGGAAATGTTATGGCTGCGATTAACGGCGCTGTAACTATCGCTAATGGAGGTACTCTTGGGGATGTGTTCAAAGGGGCCGCAATTGCGGCTGTGTCTGGCCGTATTGGTGGTGCGTTTGGTGGTGCATTAAAATCGTCAATAGGAGAAACTAGTGCTCAATTGGCTGGTGCTTTTGTCACTGGTGGAATAGCAGCTAAGGCCCAGGGAGGGAAGTTTATTGATGGGGTTAAGGGGGCTGCGATTGGGTTGGCTATAAATTATGCTGTTCGGCAGATTGCTGCTGTTGGGGAGAGTAAGGCTGAGACTGTTGGAAGTCGAGATGGCTCTGGAGACAACAACGAATCGCATGATGCAAGTGAGAAAGTTGTTGAGCTGCTACAAGAAGAGGCAGAAAATGTTCTTTCAGACTTAGAATCAAAAATTGATGATGCTTATGCTAATAGTGATTTACAAGGTGCTAAAGAGTATCGAGACGCATGGTTTGCGCTAGCCCGCGCGAAACTAACTGTTGGTAACTTACCTAGCGGTGTGCACGCGGAAGCTACGACAACATTTTCTAAAATTAGAGGTATTTTGAGTGTTAAAGATGTTTCGATACATTTTTCTGTAAGAGGTGTGTTAGAAGTTTTTAGAAATGGTAGCCCGGCTGCTAAGAGTAAAGGATATTTTGTAGATTTACCTCGTGGTGTTCAAGGTGTTAAGTCGTTGATTGTTCACGAAATTCGCCATGGTACAGTGCATAACGCATTTGTTGGTGGAGTTCTACGTAGTCAAAGATCCCTTGAAAGAGATGCCGACTCATTTATACAGCGGGTCTATTAAATGTTTAGAAAAGATTGTGCATACATTTTGATTGGTATTGCTTTTGTTTTAAGTTCTTGCGCGGGTAGTAATGTACATTCGATCAAGCTTTATCAAGCGGTGATTTTTGATCAAATGTCAAGTAGCGGACATGAAAGTCCATACTTGCAAAATTTAATAATAGATGAAGTCAACAAATTCATCTATTACGGTAATAATGTAAAGATGCCTCTCCTCGATTGCCAAACTGAAGGCTGGTATTGTCTTTCCGATGGAAATATCGAGTTTGCTATTCCCCGGAAATGGAATGAAATCCAGAGTAGCTGGATATATCGAAATGTTAAGTATTCGGTGATCGAAAATCCATCTTCTAAATCAGCAATCCACTTTATTCTGGCCGATTCGCAATTGAGTCCAGGGTCTTCACCAAAGGTTTATATGTATTCAAAATCAAATGGACTTACAGGAATAGTTATGAATCTTTCGGGGATAGATGATGAATTGATAACGGCAGTTTATCAACTTGTAAAAAAATAAAAAGAAAAAGGTGTCGGAGGGATTAAAAATTAACCAGTTAGCGTTGCCTTTGTTTTAGCGCTTGGTTGCGCTATTCTATTGTGGTCAATGGATTGATCAGGAGATCGACATGCCAAGGCGGGCACGAATCTATATTCCAGGTTTACCTTTCCATATAGTGCAACGGGGCAATAATCGTGATGCCTGTTTCTTTGAGCCGGAAAACTACCAGTACTACTTAACGCTGCTGTCTGAGAAGATGCCGCGATATGGGGTCGTTTTGCATGCTTATGTGCTGATGACGAACCATATCCATCTATTACTCACACCCAGGGATGCCGATTCGATTTCGCGGTTAATGCAGGTAGTCGGCAGTCAATACGCGTATTATTTGAATAAAACCTACAGGCGTAGCGGTACAGTTTGGGAAGGGCGGCATAAGTCGAGCTTGGTTGATGCGGATAACTATCTGCTCAAGTGTTATCGTTATATCGAATTGAACCCGGTGGTGGCAGGGATGGTAGCGATGCCGCACGAGTATAAATGGTCTAGCTATCGTTGCAACGCATGGAATGAAGCACAAGCGCTGATCACCCCCCATGCCATTTATGATTCGCTGGGGCACAATGCAGCAGAGCGATGTCGCTACTATAGGGAGCTGTTCAAGACACAACTGAGTGAGCATGATATACATCTCATTGGAAACGCGGCGCATTATTGTCAGCCGGTTGGTGGTTTGCGTTTTAAAGAATCGATAGAACGACAGATTGGCCGCAAGTTGGGATATACAGGAAGAGGGAGGCCTGGAAAGACGGGAGCGGAAGTTGGTTAAAATTTAATCCCTCCGTCCTCTTTTCCCCGATTATGCTCGTAAGTTATGGAGGCAATTTAGGCTCAATTGGGAGTTCGATGGGGCTGCTGAAGCTGCGGGCGACTTGTTAGAAGGAGGTGGGGGAATGTCGATTCCAAAATATGATACCAAGAAATTCCCAGAGCCGCCTTACGTTATAAGTGGAACAAAATGAACAAAAATTTTGCGCTAATGAAGATGAGTTTTATATTTATTCTATTTTTGGGTTTTTCCCTGTTGGTGTACTATATCGTGGGCTTTTGGGAGAGCTTACTATCTTCAACACTCATAGTATTGCTAGCGTTTGCTCATTGGCGTAACAAAGATTTCAAGAAAGGTAAGAAGATAGAAGAGCATATTACTCCCTTTGTGACGAAAGAGGATCTAGCTATTCAAGAAGACTTAGTGAATGGACTCTTTTTTTCAACAGGGATTACTTTGATGGTTGGGCTAAGGTTGATCAGTGTGGCTTACACCTGAAGTTAAATAATGCTTTTACAATTCCTTGGGAGTGCGTCAAAGGTATTACACTGCTGAAATTTAATCAAATTCCAGCGGCTAGGTTATATCTAGTTAAAGACGCTTTGGAGTCCAAACGGCTTGCAATACCCTGGAGTGATTCTTTTAAGAAGGAAGTTCCTACCAGCGTTCTATTTTTCGACTCTAGAGGAAAAGAATAGAGAGGAGAAAAAGGAGAATGGGTCGAGAATGGGGTCCATATATGACCCCCTGCTATTTTGTGCTATTTTGGACTCGGGAGACCGTTGATTAGGCGCTTACATTATTTCTGCCAGTTTTTCCTGTCATGGTGGACATGCAGGATTTCAATTTGTTCGAGCTGAATACGATAAACCAGTATACAAGGGGTTTTTTGTACAACCCATTCTCGAGTACCTTCAACGTAACCGTCACGACCTATTTTGGGGTGTTCGCTCAATTGTTGAGTGGCGCTCCATACCCTTCGGCCTACTATTTGAGCAGCCTGGGGGTTGGCCTCGTTAATATATTGTTGTATTTCAATTAGATCCGCTAGTGCCGGTTGAGTCCATTCAATGTGCAATATCCACTCCCCAACGTTTAAATGCTGCCTGTATCTCTTCCGGCGTAGCAAAATCGCCACGGTCTGCGGCGCGTATTCCCTTTTCGACAGCTTGACGGAAACGGATTTTTTCCATTACGTCATCCCAGGTCGCATCTTCTTCAAGTTGGTCAGCGAGTTGGTGTAATGTGTCTTTGACAGCCAGTGTTCTCACTACGTTACCTCCATATGATAATTTCTTAGTCTACCCGATAAGCAGGTCTCAGACTACATTTTAAGCGTAAGCCCCTAGCCAGCTAATTAAACAGGACACCCACCGTGAAAATTGGCTTTCGATTTTAATGGCTGTATGTTTAATCAGTAATAAGCATTTGGGAGGGAGAATGGGGTCAGAGGGAGAATGGGTCCATATATGACCCCCTGCTACGGAAGGCACAGTTATATTAAAAACACGCTTAACTTTATGGTGTTCTTCAGAATCCCACCTCCCTTATAGTCGCAATCACTGTTGAAAAGCGCCTGAAAACATCATTGCACAACTTTCACCTTGATCCGCAAATTATGCGGCACAAAATGAGTCCATGGCAAAACACCTACAATGCAGTTTCCTCGTCTCTTCAGTCAATTCGTAACAGGCAACTTTAGACCCTGCCTTTTTAACAATTTCCAAAATGATATAAAAGAAATATAAGACGCATCGCTGCTACTGAAGGAAAATCACATGCTTTCTAGTAAAAGACATGCCCTGCGCAAATTTTGAAAATTTCGAGGAGTGACTGACGTCCATAATCGAAATCAATGTTTGAAACTTGTACTTGTGATGGCATCTCCATCATTGGTACAAGCCGCTGTTTACTCATACTTTACAACCGAAAACAAAAAAGTGCAGCATCACGTTGTGGACCAAAGTAAATTTAAGATGAAGAAAAAGAATACTGCCGCATTGTTCGTTCTCAACGAGCCGCGTCGAAAGCGCGAGTTTACAGGACGCCATTTTGGTTTACCAAGTGTCAGAGAGGATTAAACGAAACCATGAAATTCCTTGTCTTAACTAAAAATCTTTATTTACAGCTATGATAAAACCTGTGTCCTAATATTTACAGATTTCGTTTGTTGATATATTTTAATTTCTGTCTATTCATCCTGTTGAAAATCGCCGGTTAAGTCAGTCTTGGCTGAGTACAACAAGCGATCTGAATAACAAGAAAGCCTAGACTGGTAGTCTTAATGCGCTATATCCTACTGCACAATGCAAAAGTATATAACTGTTCATTATTATATGTTAAGGTCAATTAATTATCGCTATTTGTTGATGCACCGAAGATATTTACACTGCAGTGTTGTGAAACCGTAATATTAAACCGTCTGATACAGCAAACATTACACACCGACTCTATTGTTCAGCATATACCGATATTGCTAAATTATTCCTCTCGTCTGAGAACTTACCGCTGTTGATTCTAAGAAGCGAATATAATATACATAGCGAACAAAGTGGATGCTAAAATGTTAAGAATCGGCTATCAAGAACTCAGCAATAACCGAAGACTACAGCAATTTACAAACTGAAGAAGGCCACTACTTAGTTCAAATGTATGATAAATTTACGCCGTTGATCAATGATTTGATAGCAACTCGCAAGTAGGGAACTGAAATACACGCTGTTTGTGATGGAACAACTAGTAATAGAACTAAAAGCGTACTGACATATCATCAAAGATGGTTAGGTGCACCAATGTTAAGGTTACACTGACCCACGATTGTGATAGTTAAACAATAGGAGGATACCGATAATATCGTATGTTCATCCTAAATTAAAGTGATAAACCGTATGGCTTTTTCTTGCTCATTAAACAACAAAGTGTAACTTTTATAAAGAAACTTTTATCTCGATCTCGATAATGGATTGCACTCTTCACTTAATTGAATACATTGTGTACTTTAACCATCGTAACATTACGTCTAGTCTTATCGCCACTACGTTAGTACTGATGGTTTGATGACCTTATTACAAGAAATTCACAAAACTTCGAATTTAAACATCAATAAATTATCTGTACATCTAACCGTCCTTTTATCACTAATCCCTATACACTATGTTCCCGCCAGCCTTCATTTTTACGAAGCGATTACAAACCTGAGAGAAAACGGAAAGCTCGCTTCTCATGTTGAAACTAGAAAGTTTCACCTGACTCGTTTGATGAAGCAAGCATTCCCTACAGTCACTTCAAATTACTCCTATTCTCATACCCACATCGGAGTTCCGATCCTATTGACCAAATATCCCTCTTAATTCTTTGCAAAAATAAATATCTTAAGCACTAATACTTAATTACTGTTAATTCATACCAGCTATTGCTTTTATCTCTCTCATAATTCGGCCTATGGAATTCTTTCCCATCGGTACCTTGTTAAACCAGATGTTTCCCTTCGGTTTATGCTTCGGAGTTAAATAGAAGGACGAGATCCCTTCAGGGCGGTGGCTTTTGTAGATTTCAAAGGCTCGAACTGGGTCCCTTTCTCCACCATCTGTTTCGAAAACTCGTCCAGGGCCCTTTCGTTTACTCTTAGGCGCACCATTGATGTCTAACTTCAGAATGTTTCGACTATGAAGGCCTTTAATGTACTCGATACACAACTTTCCATCCGGGCTTCTCGACATACGAAAATCATCGATAGATAAATCATGATGTGCCATTCGACCGCGCACACCGTGAAAAATCGTGTTCAACCACCACTGTAATCGTAGAAGTGGTCTCGGCGCATGGATGCCAATGGCGCCTGTTTGCCACATTTTTTCCAGCTGCTCCGGTGTGATGCTTTCAATGGCATTTGGATGATTTCCCTTTCCTTTTCTCTTAAGGTCGTCTCGTTTGGACATTAAACGTCGATTCACAATATCGAAACTCTTATCCGTTAAATCAAAATTGTCCACACCAGATGAAGCTTTTCTGTAAAGAAAGTACCGCCTTAGACCGTTTCGATAAGTTGTTAAAGTGACCGGTTCGTATTCATTTCCTACTCGACCGGGTCGTGTGTCCCGTATTTCCATAAAAAAGTCCTTCAACAATTCTGGTGCATTAAATCTGTTGATACTGTTCATATCGATCGATTTCCCATATCGATCTCTGTACCATTTCTTGAACCGTCTAACTGAAGTTTTGGTACCCTCAACAGTATTCTTGCATTTGTGAGTCTCATCAACTTGGTCTACATCAGAATCTCTAGAAAGCGGCACAGTTGGAGCAGAACTTATTCCTGATTTATGGTAACTCGACTTGCTGCTACTCAAGCCAATATGCTGCATACCCCCTTGACCAGAATGTGCTAAGCTTGTGTAGTGCATGGTTCCCGAATTGATGCTTGAACTCTGACTCTGTGAAAAGCCAAAGTTTGTTGCGGGGAAGTCGCACGATGTAGAATCATACCGATGAGGATATGAGTATTGTCCCTCGTAGCCATTAGGCACGCGTGATATTTCGGGCAGCGAAGACCCACCATCCGAAGGTGATGAAGAAGGTATGGTTTTCTGATTATCTGCAAAATGATGGCCTATCTGGCGTGCTGTGTAATGATCGACCGAGCCATTCACCATTGGTCCCATGTAAGGATCCACCTTCGAAGCATTGATATGTGGATACATGTTTGGTTGTACAATAACACTATGATTCGGGCCAATAACTGGAGGCCTTAGATATGAATGCATACTCTGATGTTGTGAGGGGCTGACAGCTGATACCTGTTGGATTGGATGCTGTAAATCTGCCAATGGATGAACGTAGTGATCGCCAACATACTGAAATGGTCCGCCCATCTGTTCACCTTGTGAGAACGTGAAGCATTCGTCTTCCATCTTTGTTGAAGAAGGACATGACTTCTGCAGCTGAATATGTGGGTTCAGTAACTTGCTGTTGTTATACGGATATCTTCCTTGAATGCCTGATGTGAGTGATGCTAATTTTTCAGATGAAAAATAAGGGACATCGTGGTAACTGCTCAGTTGAAACTCGGGTCCTCTTGAGCAATCCATCATCATCACACTATTGTCGATGTGTCACTGAAATAAGATAGCAAAGTAATCCATAATAAAGATGGGTTTCGGAAAGCAACTAAAATCAGTGAACGCTTAAATTCTACTATCTCAACTGTGAGATTTCACTTTCTGCACAAAACACAAACTGATCTCGAAGATGACGTTATAAAGTTCTGATTCTGTCTCCGTTCAGCTATCACGAGCCCTGCACTGTCTCTGAAGTGTCTTTAACACCTAAGGTGTCGAAAGACTTTGTTTACAAAAACGACTGTTTATTCTCTTCCATCAAATTCAAGGCAAAGCAACAATTCCTCGTCTGTCCGGGAAGACAAGCCAGCAACTATAAGATCTTTCACCAAGTCAGAGGACAAAGGTGACTAAGACTCGTCAATCATTAAGGACGTCTTGATAAGGAGTTAATGACAGGTCTCAACAAAAGAAATTCTTTCGAAAGGCGGGGCGCCCACCTTATCGTTACCCAAATTTGACAAGGAAAACAAAAGAGTAGGAGAATAAGTTATTACTTTTATTTACATATCTATTAGTAAACGCTTGGATGGGACGGCTTGCCAACGTAATTCGATAAGTGGAACAACAAGTCCAATGAGGACTTATTTTTAAAGGCAATTATTCTCATTGTGAATTGGAGGAACGTATAGATACGAAAGAGAGCAATAAAAAATAGGGCCCGTTCTGTAAAGATAGTTCAAAAGTTCCTTTAGGCTCCGTATTTTTTTCTTGGTAGCCTACATTCCCTTTCGATGAACCTGTACTTTCAAGCAGGACACAAATTTCTTTCCGAAACGTTAGTTGGTAAAAACTGAGAACCCTTCTAGCAAAAGATACACGTGTATTTAGACATACAAGAGAAACGATGTATCATCAAGTTACGATAAGCCCCAAATAAGTTATAGTATGATTACACCTATTTGGAGAAGATTTACAAAAAATATAAGCTCGTAAAACAGTTCCGAGTGCGATCGCAACAAAATGGCAAAGCTCCAAAACTTGACGTACTACTTGAATTCAGATGACAGAAATTTAGGAGGTCAGGACGCATGCAATAAAGAAATGACCGCCCTTTTCCTCGAGAGGACTAATGATTGAAAACATCATTTGTCGGAAACTAAAACGATGAGTTATCAACTAAGAAAAAAGTATTGAGAGACTCCATTCCATAAATAGATTTGATCGGGCAAGGGAGATCATGATCCTTTGCATTTAGTGAGGAGAAAGATGCCACAAACAGGAAAATATCAATTTAAAACACTTGAAAATCCAAAGGGTATATCAAAAGACGTGCACGAGCTTCAAACATCACCACCACAAGAGAAAAAAAAGATCGATAAAATATCTCGTTACAACTACTTAACAACAGCGGATTGAGCATAAGCAATATACAGTTGAGGACCTTATCAATTAACGCCAAAAATATAAGAAAATTGGGTTGATCATTGGTTGAATGGAAATAATAAAATAAAACTATAACTTGAGATGGTAATTCGGACCGTGCATGGCATGTCACAGATCATCTAAGTCTGAGAACTGTATTCCCCCAATATTCTTTAAACAATTAAATAGAGATATTATAAATAAGGCAGTACTGGCCTAGTACAGGAGTACCTGCAAGCCTTTAATTTTCTCACAGTGGTGATGGAAACATAATAAGGGGCGAGATGCTGACTGCCTCATAATATCAACAATATTGAAAAACTGATCTCTTGGTTAACAGCATTGTCTGTGATCGCATATTCCCTCCGATATAGTGCACACATCGCAGAAAGAAATATAAAACAACTTCGCCAAACATTGGACCGATACAAGGTTACAAAGGAGTATCTAATACTGCATAATATAAAGAGAACTTACCAACTGTTTTAGAGCGAGTGATCTCTGCCTGCGACCATGTAAGTCAACCCGAATTGAATTTCGTCGTAGCGGGAGTTGATCAGATCGGGCGATGTTGGAATGTCCAGGGCATAGACGCAAAACTGCTCTGAGTGCACGGCAGCTGTAGAACACTAACTTTTGAAGCGGCTAAACCAGATGTTACGCCCCGCCCGAAAGAGGTCAGTGGGGTACAGACGATTCGACGTGCTGTGGCGAAGACTTAACTTGTGACATTGGCCGTTTGGAAATGCGATGCGGTATCGAAAGAGAGGAGAACACGTCTTGAATTGGCTGCCTTGTTGGAATAAGTGTCAACAAGCAAGAAAGCCTAGTCTACTGGAACATGCTTGTATCAAAAGCGTTGGAGAAGTCAGATAATCTTATCAGTACACTTGTGCCCCCAGCGCGTGTGAGTATCATGCCTTACTTTAATCCTTATAGTCCAAATGTGTTCTCGATAATATGTTAAGATGAATTTTGATCAAGTACAGCCCATGTAGACACAGGGTTAAGGATTTGCCGAATGATCAGCCCACAAGAAAACATCCAATTTAGCTAAAACCTGCTCATCTTGTCAACACGGAGCAGAATGTGCAAGTGATCGTTGAAGAAGCTCGATGCTTTGTTTAAGTCAGTCGGGCTTGCCTTTCTCTAAATGGGTCTAAATTAATGAAAATGAGCCCAGTTTTTTTCGTTTGTTTCTCAAATATGTTTGAAGCAGTGAGAAAGCCAACCTTAGTCTAACTGCTGTAGAATGCCAGTTCACTTACTTCACGTGGAAGGGGATGACCTAGTTGAGCCAGGCCTGAAACCAGGGGGGCTGCAGCTGTAAAAATAATTCGGCTAGGGTTCACGGCATGTTGACCACTGAGAGCGCATATTACTCAGCATTTTGTACACAATTAATAGCTTCGCGATCAGCTTATTTATATTCAAGCAATATATATTCATCCCTTCGATGTGATTTAATACCCTTACTTATGGTACATTTAACTTTTAATAACAATAAGTCATCTCACAGTAGAGATGGTTTTTGCTCCGAGAAGCTGCCGTTTGACCGATACTAATTTCTTCTCTAACTGGCTGAACAGGTCCTTTTTTGGCTGGGATGTTTATTTCCAGGGTTAAAGAGAATATGCTTTACTTCTAAGCTTATTTGACACGAAATCTTAAGCACGCGAATAAAACAAGCCTTGCCTTTTCAAGGATTGCTACTAAGACTGCATGATTTTACGCTCCGCTGCCCGCTATTGTAATAGTCCTGTCACAAGGCCTGTTTTTTCCTTCTCCCTGTTGTCGCAACAATCATAACACAACTAACAGTAAATATTCAGGTCGTGTTTAAAACATCAGGAAAATCGAATGTTAGGCCTATATTTGAAATTTTCACATCCAGTTGTTCGATAACCATCAGTAAGGAAGTAAAGTTAAAGAGCCAACAGTTTATACACCGTTTTGGAAAATTTGCTATTCTAGTTTAAAGAAGTTTCAGTGATGAAAGATTTCTTATCGGAATATAAGTGGGAAAATCTTATGCCTAAAATGTTATCAAAAAGTAAACTGATACAGGACCGTACCCCGGCTTGCTAAAAAGTTGTTGTAGCCAAATACGAGGGGTCCAA